>APFE030709206.1:1570-15995 GCA_000404065.3 Pinus taeda
TAAATCTAACTTTGAACTATTTCTGTATTTTCTCCTTAGTGTTGTAAGTGTGCAGCATTCGTCTGAGAAGAGTCGGTTGGTTGCCTTTCCCTTTTTGTGTGTGCTATAAAAATAGAAGTAACAAGGGCCGACACCACTTTTTGATAAACTATCAGATATTTTAGAGAATCTCCCGCTGACTGAGTGTATACTTGGTAATAACCCAAATTTTCCTCAAACTGGATCTGCTTTTGCTATTTTGGTTTTATGTCTTCACGAATGACTTGATGAGTCAGAAGACTTTTACTTTCCGAGCAATTCTCTGGATTGGAAACTGCCTTCGTTCTTCATTCCGGGCTTTTCTGTCGTGTAAGCTTCAGGTATCTTTGTAATCATGCTGCTTTTGTGCGCCTTTGATTCTGAGCTTCAGATGGCCTATCGGTCGTTAGCATCTGCTAAGTGATACTCTGGATTTGTAGTCCTATTGTATGTGGTTCCTGCTTCTGAAGAGGTCTCTTCGGTGTTCTCCAAGCATCGACGCTTTCCTCTTTTCCTTAGGTGTTTCCTGCAAAAAAAAGTTACTCCATTTTATCTCCTATTTTATAGTTTGCGTAAAGGAAAAGAGTAAATGAAAATAAAGATTGATATGAAAGCTTCAGATTTTTCGTGTGTATAATCATGACATTCAAAGTGAACTGACTCTTCTAAAAACGAAAAGTAGCCATTCGTACAATCATTAATTTCTTTTTACAGGCACACGCCTAATTCTGATTAATGGACAACTTTCCTTGAATGTTGTGCTGAGCAAGATTTGCGCTTATCGCAGATTGTAGATTTGTATTATAGTATTGTGGTATCGTAATATCGGATAATCGCAGATCGCAAATTGTGGATCAGAGATCGCAAATCGTAAATCATGGATATTAGTCATTGCGTCTTACTCTATGCGGCTGCTGCAATATGCGACGTCGCACATCGGCCGTCAGGGATTTCTTAAGCTTCTCCTTTTAAGAGCGCTTATGGTAAATGCGATGCGATGAATTTAGCATCGCTTCTTCGTGGTTTGATACGCTCACAAAAGAAGTGTTTCCTTTGCTTTGTTGCGATAAGATTCTAAGGAAAAAACAAAAATATTCATGGGGATTTTGTTTGAATTTTTTACTAAGGGTCCCCCATTTGCTTGGTGTTGTTGCTAATACCAAACAAAAGAGGGGGGGTTGTTGGTGACCACAACAGAATGGAATTTCTAAATTTTGGAATGGTAAGGGTGGTCAAAAGAAATTGATTCTAAGAAGGATATAAGCAATATTATCCCTTGTCCTCTTCTTTTCTTGGAATATATATTGATAGGATAGAGGGTTGTTTGGAAGAAGAAAATTTTATTGGCTCAACACTAGTTTATAAAGTTGTCATTTTCTTCTTTTACACTAATGATATTCTTCATATAGATACGAACTCCTATGACCTTGAAAAGAAAATAAAAATTCTCAAGGATTTTCTCTCTAGTATAGGTATGACTGTTAAGATTCACAAAAATGAATGTTATGATAATTAAATCCAAAGGGATCATTTAATCTATTTTTTTGTGTGAAAATTATAGCTCATAGGAATTAACCTCATACATATATATTAGAATCAATCTACAACACTAGCTTAAATGGAATAATAGTATTGGGAATAAGATAAATGGAGGGTGGGAACTTTATTATGGACTTGAAAACAATTCTAAATCAATAGAATTTTGGAAATGGGATAATAAGAAACTCTTATTTGTGACTATTTTCACTCTTGTTATCTTATATGGTTGTGAATTTTAGGGCCATAAATCTCTAGATAATCGTGAAGAAAGATAGAGAAAATTATTTTATAACATATAATATCAAAATTTGTGGAAATACACCTTATCCTATCCTTCTCATAGAAGTGTGTCTTTCCACTATTAAGAAATTGACTATCAGTAGTTACATAATGTATAAGAAAATAATACACAACATCAAATATAAGAGGCTTCCTAAGATTACTTAAAACTATAGTCAAACCTCCTATAACTCAAGCAAGGTTGGAATATTAAAGCTTCCAAGTCTTAGCTAAATCATTATCCAATGAGATAAAGAATCACTTTGTAGAATAAAAATAATATTAAAAATATTATTTACCTAAATTTAAGGAGACATTGGCATCCAAAATAAATAAAAGAGAGCTAGTAGGGTTAGGGTTTAGCATGTAGAATCCCTTAATCATATGAAAATTACCAACGAATTTTAACCTAGTTTTCAATTATCATTTGACCAGGTTTTCTTCTAAAACGTTTTGTATTGGCTTCATGCATGAGTGGACCATGTGGGGGGATAGAGATCCCCTCCTATGAGATTGTAGTAACAGTGGATAGACAAAGAAATACATCTTGTGTTGGTCCCAGTAAAGTGAATGGAGTGAAGCCTAAAACCTAAGCATTAGCTGTGTAATGGTAAGCAAAGCTCAAAGGAAAATGCCCACTGAGGGCAAAAGAAAAACCAAAGATTGTGATTTTTAACAACAATATGGATAGATACAAAAAAAATATGAAGGGCCATGCCCTTATATGTTAATTTATAGGAATTTGGTTGGCTAAAAGGGATTTGGTTAGATGGAATCATAATAAATGGTAACCAAAAGGTAATATTGATTTGAAGTTAGGGGAGTGACATCTTTTTATGGGTATCTTCACATATCTAAAGGATCACATTCAAATCTTTGAAAATGGACCATAATTTTTCAATAATGTGGGTCTCTATATTAGGCTTTGGGAGGAATATTACAACCCAGATTAGGAAACGTTTATGGAAACACTAGTTTGGGTCCATTTATTCTCCTTACCCATTGACTTCTGGGATCCAAATATTCTGGAAGGTATTGGAAACTCAATTGGAACATTTGTGAAAATTGTAAATACTACCAAATGTGGTTGATATACCTCCTATTGAAGGGTTTCTGTTTATATGAACATAATTTAGCCCTTATTGTACTCCAGTGAACTAGAATATCATGATGAGGTATGGTAGAAACCATCAGATTATGAACATGTGTCACTCAAATGTCAAAGATTCCAAAAATATGGGAATCTATTTAGGTATTTCCCCCTTACCAAAGAAGAGATGCATGAGACAGTAATGAAGGAGGCTCTAGTGAAAATGGATGATGATGGTTTTTAGAATGTTAATGGTAGATGTAAGCCCTTTAAAAATCAACCTAGCCAATCTAGTAGAAAATATCAAACTACAGATGATAGGTTTGCACTCTGGCCATAGAGGAAAATTATCACGTACACAGGAAACTCCAGTGCAAGTGGATCCAAAGAGTGGTTTATTGAATCCAAAACCTATGCTGAAGTGTAAGGCCCAAGTCAACCCACAAGAACTAACAAAATATTCTCATTAAGAGAGGAAAAAAAAGATGGAGAACAAGGAACAAGTGGAATAAATTATCATTAAGGAGAAAATCCTAACAAAACTACTTAGAGAATGGAAAAATCTAGACTCCTGATTTATCTTGAGCTCTTAGAAATAAGAATATCAATAAATTTTCAAAAAATTACAACATCAAAACTGAATAGGAGGAGGGGAACAAGGGGAATCAGAGAGGGGATTTGGTTAATTGGTTCAAACCAATCCAAATAAGGATAAATTGTAGAAGAATAATAGAAAACATGGAAAAATGCCCATACATGAATCAATATATATAATAGGGGAACTCTTGGTGAACAAAGGTCATGTTATACCACTCTTAGGAGTGTTTTCCTCCATTATAAAATTTCTCAAATGGAAATCTTAGCTTGGAATATTAGGGGCCTCAATAGTCAAGGAAAATAATGATATTTAAAGGAGATATTGAGAAATGATAGACCTGAAATTTTAATTCTTCAAGAAACTAAATATCAAGTGAAAATATTAGTGAAGTAGCCCAAAGATATGAGAGAAGGTACAAACTAATGGTGTTGGATGCAAAAGTTAGTGTAAGGGGATTGGAAATATTATGGAACCTTGCATAAATTTCCTTTGAAAATTAGATTGCTTGCACAAGTATCCTTTTAGGAATATTTAGGTATATTGGGACACATGAAGCGGTGACCCTAACAACAATTTCTGACCCTCATATCACAACATCAAAAATAATCATTACTAAACAACCTCATATAAATCTAAAGGATTTATCAAGACGAGCCTTGAATTCTTGGAGGCAACTACAACTTGATCACATGTTTGGATGATAAAACAAGAGTACGTCGATGATTAAATATAGAAATGGGAATATTCAAGGATCTAATTCAAGAGCTAAATTTGGTGGAAATATATACAATTAATGGGGTGCACACATGGAATCATTACTGGGGAGGCAAACTCCAAATTGCAATTTGATTGGATCAGTTTCTTATTTCAGAGGATCTTATGGGAATATATACTTTTATGGAAGAAACTACCCTTCCATGTTTAGGATTTGATCAGTGGTCAATAAGACTAGAACTAGATCTAAAGGTAACCTCGAGAAATCACCCTTTTTGATTTAAGAGTTTTTGGTTGCATGACCCATACATTCATAACCTAGCTAAATATTGGTGGGAGGTGATTAAGTTTCAAGGACAAAACCAAATGCATACTTTCCAACTTAAATTGAAGGAATTTGAGAAAAAATTCAAAGATTGGAATAAGGTGGAGTTCGGCTACATTATGGACAGTAAATAGGAACTAGAAGAAATAATGAAATAGATTCAACAACAACTTATCATTGAAGTATTTTCAGAAGCATTAGTATAAGAAGAGGGGAAAATTATCAATAGAATTGAACGTAGGAGGCAAGAGGAGATTCTTTGGTGGTAAAAGTCCCAAGTTTAATGGTTGTGAGAAATAGAGTGGAATACAAAATTATTTCACAAAGCTATGGTCAAAAAATAACATCATAATCATATTTTGTCTCTAAAACATTTGAAAGGTTGTAGGCTATTGTAGCATAAAAAAATTTAGAGAGAATTATTATCATACTACCACAATCTCATCATTTATCTTGCTCACGATAGAATTGGATTAATTTGTTGTATTACTAGCTATATTCCAAAACTGATCAACCAGGATTAGAATGAAGCCCTAACGAGAGAGATATGATATTCCGAGGTGGAAGAAATTATTATGGAAATTCCAAGTAATAAAGTTCCAAGACCTGATGGATTTACAACATACCTTTTTCAAGCTTGCTGGAAGTCTATCATCCCAAAAGTTCATGTCGTGGTGGAGGAATCGTGTCAAACCCAAAAGGTATGGCATGGTTTGAACTTTATTTTATCACTATGATTCCTAAATCAAGTAATTCTGAGGATCCGAATAGTTTTTGACATATAGTACTTTGTAATTTGATATATAAAATGATATCATCTATCATTGTCAAGTGTCTTAAACCATTGTTGAATTATATTATCTCTCCTAAGAAAACAAGATTTGTAGAGGGTCATCGAATCCTTGATGGATTTGTTACAACACACGAAGTCATCTATTCCTTAAAAATTTTCATATTCCCTGGGATTCTCATTAAGTTGGACATATCTAAGGCCTATGATAGGTTGATGTTGGACTACCTACTTAGTGTCCTCAGGGATTTTAGTTTCTCTCCCTTATGGGTATCTTGAATAAAATCCTTGATTTCAACTCCTTTCTTCTCCATTTTTCTTAATGGTTGACCATTTTCAACCTTAAATCCTACCCAAGGCTTACACTAAGGCAACCCCATATCTCCCTTTCTTTTTATTATACCTGATGAAGGACTTGGGTGTTATCTAAAATATGCCTCTAGGTGTGGGGCCCTTATAGGGCTCCACCCTTGCGGAGATGCTTTACCTATCACCCATCAACAGTTTTTTGATGACATCCTCATTGATGACTTTTCAATAAAGATGTGGATCTATTATTTGAAGCACAAGGATGAAGCCTTCAAAATGTTCAAGGAGTTCAAATATTTCATCAAAAATCAAACATGGAAGAAAATCAAGATATTTAGGTCTGACAATGGTGGAGATTACACTTCGAATGGATTCATTCAATTTTTCAAGAAGAAAGGTATCAAGAATGAAACGATTGTGCACTATACTCCCAAACAAATTGAAAGGAAGAATATGCCTATTGTAGAAGTCACTCGTGCCATGCTCCATGTTCGAAATTTGTTGAAGTTCCTTTAGGGAGAAGCAACAAATGTTGTCGTATATGTTCAAAACAGGGTGCCTCAACAAGAATTGGACAGCAAGGCCCCTGAAGAAGTGTTCACATGTGTCAAGCCCAATGTTAGGCATCTCTGTATCTTTGGATTCTGAGTATACTTTCATGTGTCGAAGGACAAAAGAAACAAATTGGAAGCCATGGGAAGAAAAGGTACATTTGTTGGATATTGTGAAAATTCTAATACATTTAGAATATATATTCTTGTTCAAAGGATGGTTTATATTATTAGGGATGTAACATTTGATGAAGATGATTCCCTTGGAAAAGAAAGGGACCTTCCTCCACCTCCTCCTCTTGAGAAGAATGATGATATGGATCCTGAATCTAAGACAAATATTGTTGATGATCCCATAGAGCCCATGTATCCCTTAAATCCTCCTCCATGTGATCCTCCCACCAGAAAGAGGCCATTTTGGCTTCAAGGAACCTTGCAAGATGATGAGAGATGAGCTCCCATTCAAATTTCATTTATAGAAAGGAATAATCCATGTAGGTATCAGGGATATGTTGCATCCATGAGAACTATGATTCAAGCCAAATCCCACACATTCGGAGAAGCCGTAAAAGAACAAGTTTGGAAAGATGTTATGGCCGAAGAATATGAATCTATTATGAAGAATGATGTATGACATGTTGTACTGAGACAAAAGGGGAAACCTATGGTGACTTTGAAGAAGTTATTCAAGATCAAACATGGCGTTGATGTTAGCATTGAGAAATATAAGGCAAGGTTCGTGGCTCGATGATTATCTCAAAAAGAGGGAGAAGATTATGATGATATATTTGCACCTTTGGCTTGATATACAACAATTCATTTGATAGTTTCCTTTTTCACAAGTCAAGTATGGAATCTTCATCATATGCACATAAGAACAACATTCCTCCATTGTATGTTACCAGAATAAGTGTACGTTAAGAAGCCAAAAGGATTTGAAGTAAAGGACCGAAAGACACATTTTTGAAGATTGAAGAAGGAATTGTATAGTTTGAAGAAATACCCCAGAGCATCATACACATGAATAGATAGTTATTTGGTAGAGTTGGGATTCACAAGAACTAATGTTGATCCCAACCTCTCCTTCATGGTAGTCCAAGGTATGTTGCTAATTTTTTTTTTATATGTTGATAATCTATTCTTGATAGGTAGTGAGCCTATGATTACTGAGTATAAGAGGGATCTAGCCTCTCAATTCGAAATTACGGACCTTGTACTCATGCACTACTTTCTAAGCCTCAAGGTGTGGCAAACGCCTAGTGAGATTTTCCTTTCGCAAGGAAAATATATTGTGAATATGTTGGAAATATTTGGAATGACATAATGGAAGTCACTACCCACACCAATGAAAATTAACTTCAATAAGTTATGTGGAGAAGTTGCAGGACCCTATTTGGTGAATCCATCCGAGTATAAACAGTTGATTAGGGCTCTAATGTTCCTTGTGAACACCTGTTTGGACATATTCTATGCATTGAATACATTGAGTCAATTTATGACTCAGCCTATCCATGCACATTGGATCGCTACCAAACACATTTTGAGATATTTGCATGGGACTATCACACTTGGTCTAAGATATTCTGCTGAAGATGGTCGACTTCATGGATACACCGATGTTGACTCGGCAGGAAACATTGTTGACAAGAAGAGTATGCCTGGATGTCGTTTCAGCCTTGGATCTTCCATGTTATTATGGATGAGTAGGAAGTATAATTTTGTAGCATTGAGTACCACCAAGGCAAAGTATATTGCCACTGGCATGGCTATCTACGAGGAAATTTGGTTGAGAAAGCTCTTTGGAGAGTTATTTGGGCTGGTCCTAGACACTAAAGTGATATATTACAACAACAAGAGTGTTTCTGTCTGGCAGAGAATCTTGTATTTCATGACAAGTCCAAGCACATAGATATTCAATATCACTTCATTCGAGACATGGTGTAGAGAGGAGGCATTCAAATCCATCACATATCGACAGATGAGTAGATTGCAAATATTATCACAAATGCCTTGCTAAAAGGGAATTTCTTGGTATTAAAATATCAGCTTGGACTTGTGGACATGACCCCTCCCGACAAAGGGAATCACTAATCAAGAACACTAAGCTAGCTCTTCCCCTGTGTCTGAGCTCCTAATATGAGAAATTGAGATAAAGGGCTCCTGGGGTTGAGGGATCTCTGGATAATAGGGTCATAAATGTTTCTCCCCTATATGTTACCCATAGGGTTACATATTTTTCTCCGCTATCTTGGTATTTCTAGAGTATATCTCAGTTAGGATCATACCGACAAGCTCAAATTTTTTGGATTATCACTCCCCGTCTGGCTGACAGGTTGAGAGTATACTTGGGGTTGTACAACCTAAGTTGATTATGATACAGGTGTTCTACCACATGAATCTTGAGGGTCATCATTGGGAATATCAGTGAGAAATATGATGGGTTGATATGTGGTCCCCTATATCACCTATTTCTCTATATGGGGTTGTATATGTTTATCTCCCCCATGAGATTCTGGGTTGACATGTGCACTCCAATGTTATAGAGGGTGGAAGCTAATTCTCCCCAATTATTCTTCTTTAGATTTGAGAATTTTTCAAGAAATAGATTTGAGTAGAGATGGGACATGATATGTCGACAAGATATACATGACAGGATATTTGATGATCAGATATTAATAGGTGGAATTATCCCTAGTTGAGAGGGAGTGTTAAATTATGAAACTACAGTAAAATTTGACTTTGGATGGCTCATTTTATTCAAGTTATGATTTCATTGAATTCATGTTTTTTAGAGGACCAAAATCAACCTAAATATCACTCAAATCAGATAAGGGAATGTGTACTTATTAAGGAAATACCACATATGCACATTTGGATAAGGTCGACCCCAAAGCAAATTGAACACCCATGGAACCCTATAAATTCAAGTCACCTCAAGCTCATTTGGACATAATCACCAAGCATCGTCTTCTTATCTTCTTCATTTATTAACTCACACAGGTCTGAGGCTGGGACGAAAAAATAATTTCACAAAGGTCTAACATTATAAGGTCTGAGGTTCGCATCTATTTTAGGGTTTTGGGTTACAGTTTCTGGCTTGCCACATGGTAGATTCGGCCATAGTTGTAGGCATCATAGGCTCAAGGGAGCGACTGGAAACCTTTAATTGCATGCATAACTCCTCATCCATGTGACTGGGAAGTTTGACTGAGTTTTGACCATTGACCACAAACAGGAAAAGTTGTTGTTGATATATCTTGATGCTATAATCATATTTATGAATGTGATTGGTTTATTGGATGATATTGTATTAAGCTCATTTTACTATTTGCTGAACATTTTATAATAATATAATAGAAGAAGGTTTTTTAAACAGTTTTCTCCCTAGTGGGGTTTTTCCCTAGTCCTTGACCAAATCTGGTGTCTCTTATTCATGTGTTGATTATCTCCTTTGTCATTGCATTTTTCGTTCTATCTTCAATTATTATTGATGAACGGAAATAATAATTGTATTTGGAAGTATTTCTAATTGAATTATTTAATTGGGCTAAAGTAATTGATACAACATAGAACAATTTGAAAAATTAACAGGAAATAACTCCAGCTTCTATCCATCAGAGGTATAGTCACACGTCCTAGAGATAAAAACAAACTCAAACATGAATGTGTCAGGGTCCTCAAAGTTTAGGCCATGGAAGTGGGGAAGGGAAGCATGGCTTATATTCTTCATTCTCGACTCCCCATTAGTTTCTCGGATAGGAAAGAACTCATTTTTCCTGTTTTTAGCCATGGTTTGGGTAGGTCAGATGGCCTCTTCCTCCCCTATGGGTTCCTAAAAAATTTCAAGTTGCTCACCTAGACGGTTTTCTAGCTCTCCTGTAGTCAAAGAGGAGAGTTCATAGTCACCAAAAAAGAATTCTGGTTGGATTCTTAAAGGGGTGGGGTTTCTGGTGGGAATTTCCCTTGACTATACCTACTCCTATGAGGCATGAAATAACTTGATCTATTTTTTTTTAATATTTCCAACCTTTTTTTCGAAGAATTCAGATCAATAACACTGATGTAGAAACAAAATAAAAAATAAAAAATGTCTAAGTAGAAACAATACCTACTGGGACACCCCCCCGACAACAATGCCAAAAATTTATGTGCCTGGTATTGCAACAAGGATGTTGAAAATCCCAAGACTCTCAACTTAAATTATCAACCTGGGGTTCATACAAACTTAGAGGTGATAAAGCTATATGCACAGAAGGTCAATCTCTTCTCATGTCACCCTTAATCATTGAATTAAATCAAGGTATGCAGAGACCACTCCTTCAGCAAATTACAAAGAGAATTTGTATGAAAAGACAAAATCCTACCCTAATTGCAAGGAAGTAAATATTATCATAAATGCATAAATGAAATTTCCATTCATTAGATGTAATGACTAACTGTAACTGCAGGAAGGGAAAAGACTATACTAGCTACAAAAATGAACCAAACTACTCTACTTGCAAACCAATCAACTTAACACTCTACTTGCAGAATGTAAATCATCAATCTATTTGCAAATTGCTTTGAAAGATGAAATTTAATCTACAACACATAAATAGGAAATATGAGTGTAAATTTTGAAAACTAGTTCTAATATGTTTGCATTGAAGAGTATCTCTTCATATCACTAAATATAAGATATTTTTATCTCTAGCAATAGGATCCTTACACATTTCGTGAAAGAATACTCATTGTGATTCGAATGTGAAAATCTGCTTCCTAGTTCTAATTTTTGTCTTGTACTCGCAGTGAAGGAACAATGGGTCTAGAGTGGTCCTTAGGTTTCCCCAATAATGGATTCAAATCCTATATTTAATTGTTCAATCCCAAATATTAAGCAGTGCTATAGGATTGCTACAGGATGCTACATGGTACCTTGTTTTTCTACATCATTGCCCTATTTTGCTACAGGATTGAGTATGAGAGAGTTTCGAGGGTAAGAAAGGTTTTTGAAGGTGGAGGAAGGTTGATGAGGGTGTATGAAGGATGTGTGAGGCCTTTTCTTAATCTTAGCACCCCTCAAAGTCCCATCTTGCATAAAAATTCATGCTCTCGATGTCCTTCATTGACCCTGAAAAGATGATATCAATGGCATAATTTGAGAGCAATATGAGGTGTCAAGGAGGAGGATGGTAATTACAAAGTGGATGTAGGATGAATGTGCCAACTGCTAAAAGTAAGTGGAAGTCCTAGTAGACTAACAATCAACCTCTTTTCCTCTTAGGATGAACATACATATAATGATCAAACTGCAACAAAATAAACCAAAGTGGGAAGGACGAGTTGATTTTTATTTCATCAAAAATGATTCTACCATAGACAATGCATCCAATCCATTTTATAAGACATGATATTAACTTCTAAGATGTAGAAATAGAGCATTCAAGAGAATTACAATCCAAATCCTAGCAAGTTCCAAAGAAACACAAACACATATTTTTGGCTTGTTGTTGTAGACTCTTCAACCACACTTCACACAAGAGAGGTGGTGATCAGACAAGCAACCAATATTTTTACAATCTAATTTCTTCCTAAACAAGGAAATAAATACAACAACTTAAACAAGGAAAATTTGAAAATATATGAGAGGGACTAAAGCCTATGGGTTGGGCCCAAATTGAAGGGTTTTAGCCCTCCTAAGATAACTCAGATGTAGACCAATAATGAACCTTTCATTAACAGAAAATGGATTTCAAATACATCATATCAAAATGGAAATAACAGTCTCAGGTACTTGGCCTTCAATGGCTCTTCTTAGCTCCAAAAGTTTGAATCCTAATGAGCCTTTAGTCCTGTTTATTTATGCAAAAAGTGACTGAGGAGAAGCTCCCTTCAGAGGAGGACCACTTCCCTCCAAAATATTGAAATTAGTGGATCTATTTCCCTTAGATCCTCTCATGCACTTGATTTCCTCGGTTACCAATGGATCTCGAGCTATAAATGAGTGCAGATGAGTGATTCTAGGGATCATTTGAAGTCAAAAGATAGTTATTGTAGGAGAAAAGCCTCCTACATTCCCTCTTGTTTCATCCAACATGCCTAGGCATCATAAATGTACCCAAAAAATGATCTCTTTCCTGCACATAAACTGCATTAGTCCATGAAGTATGACAAGCACCCTTTAGTCTTCCTACTAAGCACATTAGCCAAAAATGTAAATTAATGTGGAGAAAAGAAATAATTTATGGGCTAGAGGATAGAAATATGGGCCTCAAAATATATCTATTGATGGGAACCATCATATGTATATAAGATGAGTACAAATGGAGGGTTGAACTCCTTTCATCTCTTTATAATCCCACGTGAGAGCATCTAGAATTTGCCTTAAAACAATGTGCATTTTCTCTACCTGATCAACTGAAAGAGAGCGTTTATTTTCAAAGTTCCAGAGGGGTTTACTTCTGCAATTTTTAAATTATTTTGATAAAAAATAGTATTGATTAATTCTTCCCATGCACTTTCTTTATGTTTTCCTAAAGGTTCCTCTTCTATACAATCAATTTGCATGGCATTGGGATACTTATTTTGCAGAAAATTGTTAATCAAATTATCTTCATCCAAATGCTTGCTAATAATAGTGGCTTCCAATGTAAAAATGGGTATGGTGATGATTGATAGAGTTCCTCTTCCTCTTCCTCTTCTACCCACATAATAAAATCATGCTCCACAAGGGGTTGAGTAGGGGATATATTACAAGTTATTTTGTTAACTGCACATTTGTAATTGTCATGTTTCTAGATCTATAGTGTATATAGGCATTAAAAGTAGATAACCAAGGTCTTCCTAGGATAAGAGGTTAATCATTGAACTTGGTTTTGTGTTGGAGAACAAGGAAATCAGTGGGGTACTCCCAAGAATTGATAGAAATCATGACACCCTTGGGTGCTACTATGTATTTTTCTACAAGTTGTGACACTGTGGCAATTTTCCTTAAGGCTCCTTGGAGGTTACACTTGAGCATGGTCTCCTTGGTAATCACATTGATGGTAGCTCCTAATTCACTGAGGGTATTGGGGACTATAATGTTTTTTATGTGCATATCCACTATCAGACTGCTAGGATCCAAATAATTTGGGCTGATGACCTTCTTGGGCATTAGATCATCTAGTTTCCCAATGACATTAATAGAGGAGGAATCTTTCCTCTTCCTTCCTAGCCTCCTAAGACATTCTTCTATGATGAATTTTTTATATGTGGGAACATATTTGATGGCTTGCAGGAGAGGAATTTTTACACACATATTTTTCATTCTCCTGAAATTTCAACTTCTTCAGGGGTGTTTGGTTTAGGATGGATCAACATTTCAGGGTAGGGTGGCTTGTTTTCTTGAGGAGTACTTCTTTCTCTTCTCCAATATTTTCTACTAGAAAAGGTGGATGAGAATTAGGGAGTGTTGGCCCTCAGTTTTGGTCTTTTTTTTCTTAAGAAAAATTAATTAATCCTTATATTTTCTATCCATTTTCCATCACATCCATCTCATTTTGATGTATTTTATGCATATTCAGGTGTTTAATTTTAATTTTGAAATTTCTAGAAGTTTTTATGGAAATTGAGTTTCAAGTGCAATTTTGGACTGAATAAAAAATTCCCGTAATAGCTATGTGGATAACATGTTTACAGGACACTTGGGCTCGAGCTAGATGTATGAATGGAAAGCTTGGGAGCTAGGACTAAGCTAAATCCACTTGGTTCGATCAAAACAAGCTTTATTAGGCCCGGTCAAGGCGAGTCAAACATGACTAGTCACCAGAAAATCCCTAGAAAATAGGGTAGTTTTGAGATTTTATGGGATTGACCATATTGCTTGGGATGAATTGGATGAGTTTGACCTAGATAGGTGGATATGAGTAGATATGATTGTTTGAAAGATTAAAAATCAGTTTTTTTCACAAAACCTCTATTCAAAGCCAAGACTTTGATTACTTATGTAATGTAATTTATATGTAACTTTTGTATATTTTTATGCTGAGACACTTTGGAGTTTGAAGCTAATTTGAAGAACCTATTTCATTTCAATTTGTTGTTCATGCTTGGTTGATTTACTGAAGTTTCTATAGCTGAGATTTCTTCAAGTGTGCAAGGAAAGGGTGGAGGGCCCCCACACCAAGCTAAGTGCACTTCTTGGTTCAATTTTCATAGTTTTCATAGATTAGTTCTTGTTTCAAATGTATTT
>APFE030709206.1:16261-48163 GCA_000404065.3 Pinus taeda
TCTCCATTTCTTATTTGAAGTTATTTCTGCATTTCTGGTTTGAAGCAATGGTGATTGTGATATAGTAGGATTGTGAAGAAGGACAATCTGGACCTCCTTAGTTAGGAGCCTCTTCTTTTAAATCTTCTGCATCATAAACCATTGTTAATTAGTGCTCTCAGATTTATCTTCATGAAAGTAGTATTGTAGGGAAGGACAACCTGGTTCTCCTAAGTTAAGAGCCTCTTCCCTCATATATTACATAAATGAATTAGAAATTGTTAAAATAGGTTTATATTTGTAATCTGTACTTCTTTAAATCTTCAAATTTTATCTTCTAAACTTGATTATATCTGATGTCCATATACTGTGGATTTGCCTCCAAGTTTTACAAACCCGGATTGATAATTAAATACTTGTGTTAATTTATGCTAATAAATTATCCCAACATGGAGTACCTTCCCATACCTAAGGTTTATTTCTTGGATTTATATCACATTGGTAGGAGAAGATGTCTCTCCACTATAGAGTTGTTGGGCATGTTTATTGTTGGGGTTTGGGTTTGGTTGAGTAGGCATTTATGACTTTTTAGGTGGATTTTTTTGGGGTAATTGTGGTTGAGGATGAGGAGGAACTAAAGCAAGTGGTTAGGCTACCTAAGTCATTTATCCTTGTGATGGATTACCCCATTAAGGAGGCTAGTGTTGGTATGGTTAAAAGGGGGAATGACATGTTGAAGAGGATAGGGCCAAGGAGTAGGCATGGACCATGGTGAGTTGTTAGGTGAACACCAAGACTTAAAAGGTGCATTATAACTTGTATTAAAAGAGGAATTCTAGTGCATTCCTTATTGAAATGGCCTAGGGCCTTGTGGCCTCCTTTGGTTAACAAAGCAAAGCCAATCCATGCCTCCTTTAGCTCCTTGATATACTACTTTCAAACCTAGAAGAGATGGAAACCTATCAATTGAATGGTTTTCTTCACACATGGAGCATATTTCTATAACTTTGAATGGGAATTCATTTCTAGGGTGCCTCTTGGTGCATGTAGGGTAGAATATGGCAAATTCCCTTTACACCTCTTCTTGTTTTTTCTTAATCTGCAATGTGTCCATCTGCAAGGAAAAGGTATGGAAGATATCACTTTTAAAATCCTCCAACATACCTCCTATTTCATTTTTAATGGCTAAAGTAGAAGGTTAAGGACTTACCAAACCCTGGTTGGATTTACCTCTTTCTTGCGGCTCTGGAATGGTTTTTGAACACTATTTTAATTTCTTCATAGTTGAGCTGGTAATTATCCCGATTGGAAAACATATTGAGGGTCTCCATCAACTCTTCTTTGACCCCTCCAAGAAAAGCTAGCTTCACCGATTCTAGATCAAGGGTGTAGTTAGCCCTCATGTATCTGAGTTAAAATCTGACACTGGAAACTTGTTTCTGAATGTTATTGGGTTGTATTTCTGACAATATTGTATTGGGCTCATTATACTCTTCGTTGAACATTTTATGTCAATCTAATAGAAGAATAATTTCAAAGGGTTTTATGCATAGTGGGGTTTTTCCCTGGTCTTTGACCAAATCTGGTTTCTCTTGTTGATGTGCCAATTGTCTCCTTTGTCATTGCATTTATTTTTATATCTTCAATCATTGTTGATGAATGGAAAGACTAATTGTAATTGGAAACATTGCTAATTGAACTGTGGAATTGGGCTAAAGTAATTGACACAACATATAAAAATTTTAAAATTAGAATTATATCAAAGCTAAGGTGAAGGATAAGCTGAAAAGGAGACAAACGTTGAAGAAATCATCTTTGGAAAGTTGAAAGAGTTGATCTAGTCAAATTCAATATGACTTCGTACTTCAAGAGTGATGAGAAGTTGGGTGACTCATCCAATTTTTCTGCATGGAAATTCAGGTTGGAGATCATAGCTGATAACAAAGATGTTTTGGACTACATACAAGGAAAAGTACTTGAGCCTTGCAAGAATGCTTTCGTTGCTCCCAAGAACAAGCATAAGAAAGGTGAGTTGTGTTAGAGTCGGTCTGGTCAGTCCTTCGTCAGAGATCAAAACTCTTTATGCATCTCATTTTTAGGAGTCCCGCTCCATTCACTCAACTGCATTCTGCTAGGGGCATGCCTTAATCTGATTGAAAAGGTCATGCTAGTCATTTCCCCTCATGTCTGGCTCTTGCTGGCTTAGGTCTTTGGTCAATGATCACTAAAGTCCATGACAGTCAAGGTCTAGTCCTTTAATGGACAAAATTCATTTTCTATCATTAGGTATAGGGATTAATCAATTTGGTCTTTAAACATATCCAATAAAGCCATGCAGGCCAGAGTGAGGCCCTTACTAAGTTATGATTCAGAGAGTTTCATCATCATGTTGATAGACTTTGACTCTTCTTCAAAACTTTGTTTTGAAGAAAAATCAAATAGTGTCCTTGGTGATAAAATTTTCAAAAAAGACGTCATTTTATTTCTTCAGATGCAGTCATGGTTTCTGTGGCCAAATGTCCTGTCATGCAATCCCTACAAAGAGTGCCGAAAATTTCATCATTTGAGCTAAAATTTCAAAGGGAAAGTGAAAATCAATGTTGCTTTAAGTCAGTGAAAAAGTGTCAGAACACAACATTAGCAAAATGGGTTTTTGAAGAGGAAAAAATTAAACCGATGACTTCAAAGCCTTTATATACAAGTTTCCAACAAAATCAGAGGCATTGTGCAAATCAAGTGCATAGGGAAACATTGCAAAGTGTTTGAGAGGCAAAGTGCATGTTTGGAGTGAGTTGGAGGCAGTTTCCAGAAGCGCGGCGCACACACACAGGGGTGCGGTGCACATAGAGGGTGAAGCGCACACAGAGGGCACGACGCACACAGAGCCACCCCTCAGTGCATTTTTTCAACGGGCACGACGCACACCCAGGGCACGACGCACTGGGTTTGGCGCACGGTGCACACCCACAAAGGATCGACATCGTGCCAAATCACCTCAAATTGCTTGTGATACCCATCAAATTGATAGATCATGGAGTTGCAATGCATCCGTGAGAATCGACAAGCTACCCAGCAAAGGAGGATCGAGCTCACTACCTTGGAGCAAGAGATTAACAATGACCATGAATCTTGGCTCGAGCGTATCAACATACACCTTGAGAGACTGCTGGAGAAGGCTGACAGAGACAAAACCATACTAAGGAGGATGGTTTATCATTACAAGGCACAGAACATGAGTGCAAAGGCTCGGATAAGGAGCTTGAAGGAAAAATTGAGCAAAGCAACAAAAGAGGCAAAAGAGGCAAAAGAGGCATGTTAAATACACATGGACAGCAAAAGAGATGTGAAAGATAAATCATGCAGTACAATTTTATTAACAAGAGATTTTCATTTATAGTACATTATGTGACCGTTGGGATTCACATCCCAAGGTCTCTTGGACTAATTTTGTCCATTCGACTCCCACACTAACCCATTAAGGATTAGGTGTCCAACATTCCCCCCCTTAATCCGAAGGGTTATGTATGAGTCCAAGAAGAGAGCTGAAATACAAAATGTGCAAATATGCATGGCAGCACTAGGCTGAATGTGCTCTATGAAATGTTGGTAAAAAGGGTGGTGGTTTAAGGATGACCACCAACACTGGAACGCTTAGTGCAGTTCCCGAAACTCTTCCAAAACTGGCAAGAAGCTAGAGTCTTCTGCTAGAGGAAGTTCTCCTATTGTTTTGAAGAGGGAAAACTTCAACCAATAAAGGGAGGTCTCACCCCGCATAAAAGGGAGAACTTCAACCTGAAAAGGGAAGTCTCAACCTGTGATGGTTTAAGGATGACCAACAACTTTGGATTGCTTAATGCAATTCCTGGAACTCTTCCAAAACTGGAAAGAAGCTGAAATCTTCTGCCAGAGGAAGTGTTCTCAATTTTGTTCCTAGAATCCTTCCAAAACTGGCAAGAAGTTGAAGTCTTCTGCTAGAGGAAGTGTCCCAGATTGCCAACTGAAGGCATGTTCACGGGCATCTTTGTCTCTGGCTACTACTCTAAAACTGGTGTGGCAGGTTGTGGCTCAAGCTCACTTGATGTGGCTTTGAAGCTTGTAGATGACCATCATTTCCCCCCCTGTCAGATATAAGGTGAGATGATGGAGAAAACTCAACTGCAAGACTGTTCAATACTCTTGAACAAGTTTTGACATGTGACTGAAATATCTTCTTGGCTGTTGCTACCCATTTCCAAGAAGTGATCCATCCAAGATGAATCCTTGTTCTTGTAGGAGGTTTGTTTCTGAAGCGTCTGTTTGAAGAATGACTGGTTTTATGATAGTGCTTACATGGATGAAAATCAAAACAGTAATCTTTCAGATGGCCAACTCGGTCATAGTGTTGGCATTTAACAATTTGTTGATGTGGAAGAGGGGTAGAATTTGGAACAGCTGAAGGTGAAATGTCATGAAGAGTAGGTGAAGATGAACCATCTTGAAGAAATCTAGCACTTTGAAAATCGGATTGGCTTGGAGTAGTTTGGAATATGAAAGGACACGTCCTTGTCATATCCAAGACTAGTTCTGTGCTTGTTGTGGACAAGTTGTTCCCAAGGTCTGATGATGGGCTTGGGAAGTGCAAGCTGAACTTCTATATCTGCATGTAACTCTGCTGCTTTATTGGGCACTGGATCTGAATGAACTTCAACAATATTGATTTGCTGTTTATGGGAGTTTGTTTCAATCTTCTGAACATAAACATGTTCAGAATGATGACTCCACTATTGTAATTCTTCCTGTTGTAGTTGAGATTCAAGCTGCAAAAATTCAATCTGTTCTTGTGCATATTGTAGACATGTTCGAATTTCTGAGAGAGATCCTTTGTTGATTTGGAATGTGTCATCAACATTAGATTGTATAAGAGTTTTCATGAATTCTAATACTTCAGTAATTGTAGTCATTTTTCTCAACAAGAAATAAAGGCCTAGAAATGCACCACTAGAAGCTTGTTTTAGTATGAGTTGAGGTGAAAATGTACCCTAAATAATCACAATGCTTGCAGCAAAATTCTAATATATCTCCATAAACATGTTAAACACTAGAGACCCATGATTCCAAGGTGCATGTATAACCAACATTGGCTTTAAAGGCTCAACGTAGCACTCAACCATCAACACAATTCAATAACAATACTATACCAATCCAAAAGACATGATTTCAACGTATAGCCTTCAACGCTATATGTGAAGAGCACCTTCAATGAACATGTAAAGAGTGGAGACACAAACCTTATAACTAGCGCATGAAATACTATATATTCACACTATCCAATCATATAACACAACATATAGGAGGCATATATTCTCTTCACACAAACTCTTTTGTCAAAAGTTAGCTTCAATGTACATTCAATGTTCAATGTACATACAACACATACATTCCCATAGATTAAGAACACAAACCAATATATCTCTGCCAAAATGCAAGGGTGAATATGGACTAGAACTCTTCCATTATAAAATCCTTTCCTGTGCCATTTATTATCATTATTCTTCTGTGTGAGTTGCAACACAAGTGCTTACAATAACGAATGCCATGGAGGTCGTCAAAGTGAAATATGTACCCGTGCAGCACCATCGGTCTATGTTAATCAAAAGAAAATCATAGTTGAGCAATATAAATTACAGAGGAAGTAAAATACGGTTTGCAAAGCCGAAGAAGCTATCATAAAGACCGAGTTTAGTCCATTAACTAGTAGAGTTCAGTATCAACTTGAAAACCCTATCTAGTAGCAGAAAGCCTAAAAGTCATAATAGAAACGGTTCTGGGGTCGTCCTCTGCAGCGGTAAAACCCCAAACACTCTTATCAAACCTCAGTGGTCCAGAAAGCACCTAGATGTCAGAACCCTAGGTTGGAATGGTTGATGAAGTGCGCTAAGCCTGTCGATACCCATGTTGAGCCCAAGAGTGGCCTGGTAGGAGAGGCATTCAAGGTGTTCAAGGCATCGTTCAAAGGTAGTGTTCAAGGCAACGTTCAAGGCATTCAAAGGCAATGTTCAAGGAATTCAAAGGTATCATTCAAGGTAGCATTCAAAAGACTTCCAGAACAGATTATACAGTGTTCAAGCACTAAAACAGACTTAAAAAACATTTATATTAGACCTAGAATTTAACACATTGTTGATATATAACAATATGTAAATTCCATTATCACACAAGCAATCTCTTCTTCCTTGAAATTTGAATATAAAGATAGAAAATAGGAACAAAACTACCTCATAATTACTCCAGCGAGAAGAACTGAATACAATGGGTTATTTGCTAGAGGAATTCAGCTCCCAATGACCAAGAACAAACCCATAAATTATTTCTTGAAATATCAGTGACCAAGGCAAGCTACAAAACTCTCCTCCGAAAGCTTCAATGCCTAGTTTCTTCTAACAGTGGTCATATTAGCTATCATTAAATCCAATGTAGCTTAGAAACTAAGCAATGGCCACTGATACACGCGCAATAGGGATAATCTCTAGATTTGGTTCGAATCATCCTAGCAAGCATGTCCCTTACTGTGTTTACCCAGCTCTATGTACAAAATGCAATCTTCTTACAATCCAAAAATTGTGGTCTTTTTGGATGTGGATTTGACCAGGATGAGAGTTAAAACTTGCCCCTTATTTGAGCAGACAAGTTGTCCTCACTTATCAATGTTTGGACTAGAGTGTGTGGCGTAAACTCATCCCAAAAAACTTCAGCACACAATGGTGCCTTGGCTCCTCAAATGACCGAAAAATTCATATTCTTTAGTAGTATGAATTTTGGTTACTAACACGACTCGTTCAGATGAACTTGAAGCTATGGTTCTCCATGGTTCTATCAACCTCAATATTTCTCAAGAAATTTGTCAGATTGAATGCAGAACGCGACAGAGCGGCAACGTCGCCAGGTGCTAGGTTTGTATGGGTATGGCAACCAGTGGGGAGAGCTGAGCGTTTTGTATGTAGATGGAGCATCGTAGCAGAAGGAACATGCTAGTGGAATAATAGTGAGTCTTAGGGGAATAATGATGTGTTCAGGCCAGTGGAAGCATCATAGCTGCCAAGATTTTCTATTTGGTTTAGTGTGCACAGAGAATGCAGCTAAAATATGGCTGATAGGATTTCAGAATAGAGAATTTAAGTCACATAGGGCTAGGACTGCTCACAACAGAGGAATGGCAGAGCTGATAGAGGTAACAACCTCTATTCTAAGAAATGCTCAAAAAGGTATAATTAAGAGGAGAGCATTGGTTTACAAAGGCCACAGAAACAGGTGACTCACACTTGAGCAGGGTATGAGATCGCCCGCTCTAATACCATGTTAAACACACACATGGCAGAAAGAGTATGAAAGGTAAAACATGAGAGTGCATGTATTATTAACAAAACATATACATTTATAGTACATGGTGTGACCATTTGGTTCCACATCCCAAGGTCTCTTGGACTTCGTTTTTCTATTCGGCTTCCACATTAACCCTTAGAGGATTAGGTGTCCAACACTTTCGAAAAGTATTCTTCTCATGTCAAATTTTGAAAATCCCGAAACTCCTATGTATATCTAATCAACATGTGACATTTTTCTTTGATTAAGGTTTGAAATTTCTCCACACATCCCGACATCGAGGATTGTTTTGTTCAATAATATAATTAATGGCCCACCTATGTGCATTTATTCTCACTTTACTCTTACTCGAAGGGGCATATATGTCATTGTCTCTATCATTGGTAACCCCGCGACCTCTGCCACGTGTCCTGACTCTGATTTTTTTCCCTCTACTTAGCTGGTAGATGGGCGTGTGCTCTATTTAGCCTCTTCACGTCGAAATATTATGTTGATTTTTTGAGTTGCATTTTCTATTGCTGTTGTTGTGCTATTGCTGGTCTCTTGCTGTTGCTACTACACGTCGTGCTGCTGTCTTCAACTGGATAACTACCACGTAATTTCAATAACAAACATGTGAGAATCGAGAACCTGCTAACCATATCGTCTTCTGCACTCAAATGTCAATTATCAATGTTTTCATACTGCGTGTATAACTTAGAATACTATGTTCTTCGCCGCGATGTGCAACACACCCGCGTATGGAGTTTCTGAAATGCCATGCATAGGCAACTGACTTTCTATGCTTAAACATTTCAATTCTCCTTTCCCCTTACCTTTGACTATTTGAAAGAATTTAAATCGTAAATATTTATTCTTTCCTTTAGCTCCAAGTATGCCAATCCTGTGAACGACCATGCTCACTGCTTTATTTTTGCTTCTTTTCCAATGTTGAAAACATTTTATGGGCTTTCACCATTCAGGACAACTCTTTTCCTCGTCATCATGGAAGTTGCCTTGACAACAAATTCCATCACTTTGTTTCTCGTTGGCTCTGTAGTGATCCAACCATTGTTCCAATTTGTTGAGCTCGACCTTCTTGCTTCCACAAAGACATCATCCCAACGCTACTACATTTCTCTCTCCGACAATACCTCTCAGCACATAACTTTGCTTTCGTCTCCTTACAGTGCCCATGTCATCTCTGGTGCCCTCCAATTGGGATCGATTATCATTCTCAAAGATTCAGTTGCACTTTTTTGCAAAACTATGCATATGTTCACTCTTTACCATATTCTTGATGTTTTTCTATTCCTTCCCTCTCTTCTCCACTGTTACTCTGACTAATGCCACGTTGCTTTCCTCTTTCTTTCCTTCTTTACAGGAGTCTACAAATTATTGAATTGGAAGTTCTTGAACATCATGCAATTTTGATTAGGGCCACAGACCTTCTTCAAATTGTATAAACGTCGAAATACCAACCGAAATATTCAACGTCACACGCCCCCACCTCGTCTATTGCTGCTTTGACACTGGATTCTACATCATCATCAACTCAATTTTCCTTTGCTTAGCCTGTTGCCATTTTATTCATGGCACTAATCGCCAATCGTAAACAATGGTCGATCCAGGGTAGGGTGCTTGGAAAAACATCCATTAGCTCCTATAAAAATGCTCGAGGGTCCAGAAAGGTCATTGGAATTGACCTCATTAATTCTATTAATGATACAATCCATCTCTCTGCCTTCGGTGATCTAGCAGATTCCTCACGTGACCTTTTCCAAATTGGGAAGCTTTACATGGTTTCAAATGGTACTGTGAAACCAACAAACACAAATTACAACCATTTGGATAGCAAATGGGAAATCTACCTCTCTACAAATTCCATTGTTGAACCTTCCTTAGATGATGTTTCAATAATTCCTTTCCACCATTTCCATTTTAAATCTATAAATGAAATCATATCTGCGAACCTCGGCTCAATTGTCAACATCATTGGCATTGTCAGGTCCAATTCTCCAACTTCCACCATTTGTCGAAGCTTAAACACCTAGGAAAACTCTTAGTAATCATGGTTTCATCAAAGAGACCACTTGGACTCTTCATTATCGTTCTCGGGAACTTCCAAGCAGGGATACCCACAACATACAATTGTCGACATCATATACTCACATCTCGGTGGAAAGACAACATGGTTCTCTTTTCGTGGAACCATCAACTCTTCTGACATGAAATATTTCTATACTTACTTACATGCCCTCTCTCATCTGATGGCATGAAATGCATGAAAAGAGTTTTCAACCACTCAAATGGAATGTGGCACTGCACAAAATGTGGTGGGGCCTTCCCAAAATGTGACTATTAGTATGTGATGAAATTTGAATGCATGACCACACAAGCATACTTGAAAATGTCATCACACTTGATAATGTTGCAACTAAACTCATGGGTGTGCAAGCAAAAGATTTGTTCATACTTTCCAACGATCTTGGTGCTATCTGCGAGCTTTGTGGAAGGGTTTCATGCCATCCTTTCCTCTTCCCATTGTGTGTGAAAACAAATATCTTCAATGGTGTGGTTTGTTTGAAGTTTGTACTAATCAATTCAGAGGAAATCACCTATACCTCTGCATGTTACGTTCTCCTCCAGGAAATCGAAAAAATGTCTACTGCTCCAATAGTTCGACGTCTTTGAAAGTTGATTTTTTTCCCCATGCCACAGTTAAGTGTAAACAATAACTTCTATATGATTTTTTGTTCATTGTCGTTTTGTCCCTTGTCAACCCCCTTTCTTTTTGTTCACTTCATCATTGTAATTCTCTTCTTTATGTATATACACCTATGATACATGTTGCAATTTTACCTTGGATATTTCTCCATCTTTTACTTTTACATATAGTATATATGTTTTTTTTCTTCTTCCTTCTAAACAAAATATAATATTTACATCCTTTTATATTCTTCTTTGTGCACCTAAATATAAACACTGACTTGTTACAAAGTGTTTTCGTTTGCTTGCCTTAAATCTACTTGGTAAATGAATGATAAATATTTATCGATCACCACAAAAATACTTCGTCGAAATAAGCTTGAATCTAGTCTCGTTATACACTGCAAAACAAAAATTGAATCGCACGACATTAGTACATAATATCAAGGAAACATAAACTCTATTATAAAAAAGGTCTTTCACACCACTAAAATTCAACTACTTTGTCAAAAGACAAATCTACTTTATAAGCTAGAAGGCATTGCTTCGAAAGTATACCCACTAATGAAGTTCTTTCTTTTGGGGGCTATGTACTCTATCTTTGCGCTTAAGAAAACTCTTTCTGATCTCCTATATTCACTTGAACTTGTATCCCCATGTTTCTATCAGGATGGACATGCCAATATCTTCTGCAAACCCCTCAAGAAATGCTCGAAAGAGACTCCTTTATGCACAAAATAAAGACACATCGAACAAACAAAGATTCCTCAAATGTAAAGTTGATTTAAACACCAAAACCTTTCCAGCTATACCCCCATCTAATGTTTCTCTTCTCCAACATCCCAAAGCTTCACTTGCAAACCCATCTCCTTCAATATTCCTCGCTCCAACTGTACCTACCCTTAAGCTTCCTCCATTCATTGCCACTTCTTTCCCATATACATCGCAAACCCCATCGTCGACTCATCCTCCTTCACCCTCTCATCCCCATATTTTGGACAACACTAGCCTTAACCATGCACACCACTGATTTCATGAAAGGATAGATGACCTATCTCCCTTGTATATCTGCTCCATATGCAAAGAATCATAACCAAATATGAAAACAAAATTCTTATATGGTAACCTCTGTTGCTCCTGATGTGCAACTACAAAATCCACCTGCCGCTTCTCCCTTGGGAACAACATGGACCTTGGTGACCAACTGTTTGTCCTTGCTGCTCTAACACAAATAGAAGAAATGCTCATCTCACATGTCAACCCAATATTGCAAGTAACCCATGCACGAGGTGGACAATACAAATACATTGGTCATACTATTTGTTTCCCGCATGACATCACTCCATTGCAGCATTTTACCGTGCCTGGTTTCCGAATTGGACATCGTCGTTGTTACTAGGCATGGCTGTGACCACAAAACATATTATTTCATTGTTAGCAGGACACGTGTTCTTGTAGCCTTATAGTACAAACTAGCCCATGATCCCTACTACGAGGATGTCCAACTGGACCAAGCTGCAATATCTGCCTTGCCGATTCACCCTATCGATATGTCTTCTATCGTTCATCGCATATCCCCCTCCTCTCCTGAACCACTACTTGACTTCCCTACTTTCTATGATAACATTCCTCCACACCCCACTCCAACAAACTTCCAACCATCCTCTTTTGTATCAACACTCCCTAATTCCCATACTGAACTTGAAGAAATACACAACTACATGCAGTCTCCCCATCCTAACTCCACTACTTCACTTTCCCGACCCTCTATTTCCCCCTCTGTTATCAATGAATATACCACAAAATGCATCCTTGCCATGGCGTTCCCACAATCTTCCCCACAGGAGCTGTTATGATTGGTCAACTACGTCTTAGAAAAGTTGAAATGCAAGAATATGTTGTTCACCTCATACACTACTATGATAACTGTTTTTCCCAGCATCCAAGATTCCAATATTACTTGTACAATCTTATGTTGTGGCATCGTAGTCAAGCAACTGCTGTTGTTTTTGTGAAGAGAAACCTTGAAGAGGGCTTTCCAATGACCGTTGCAGATCTTCGTGCACGCCTCCATGTCATGCCTGATTCCATGCTTCCTGACTAGATTATGCATTTCGGATCAGGTCTTAGAGGGACACGCTTGTTCTAGAAAAAAACGCAAAGGTGAACTCACTAATATGATCATACAAATAGGTAGCGCTACTTTATTATTCACCCTAAGTGCAGCTGATAGCAAATGGAATGACATGCACATGGTCATGCCTGGCATCCTCCCTAGGATTCATCCGAGCTGTCTCGATGGAAATTCAAGAATATAATCAACAATCCACATCTTTAAGTGCAATATATTCATTGTTGATTCACAATATTACTCACAGAGGTCTTGGAAAAAGGTTTACATTTAAAGGACTTTTGGTGCAGGTATTTCCCTGACCATCCTTATCCTTTTTGTTTCTTTGTCTGGATGTACAGTCGCCTCACAAAATTTCCTTTTTCATGTTTGCAGGTATGAGTGGTAACATAGGGGCTCCACACACATACATGGTTTCCTTTGGCTAAAAACCACACCTGATATGGACAATCTCGATTGGGATGACCAAGTTGCGATGGATAGAGCCAGGTGATTTTTCGATGAACACATTTCTACATGGAATCCTTGCGCTCTTGAACAACGTGGACTTGATGTACACATCTCTACATAGAATGACCCATGCATGCTCCCATCGCCATTGATATTTGCATGCTCTCGCCTTCAGGACTACAAGAATATTCTTAATGGCATTCAATGACATATAAAACGCCACCCCTCTTCATGTCTTTGCAAAAAGGTCATAATCTTGTTTGCCGCTAGGGAATTCCATGGGATTTTAATCCCACCTCCTCTTTGATAATTGATAATAGTGGACGAAAGAAATATGTCCACACTCGTAATGATGACAGGTTAAATGTACACAACTCTGACATGCTATACATATGGAGAGAAAACATCGATTTCCAGCCGGTTTTGTCTTGACATGTTGTTTTGCGCTACATCGTGAAATATGCATCGAAACCAGAAATAAAATCAGAAAGTTATTGGCAAATGTTGTCATGTGTCTCCTAGGCTGTCCACCCTGAAACACTTGTTGTTAATGTTGTTCGAATCTTTTTAACAGAAAAATTTTCCGATAGGGACATCAGCGTATAGGAAGCATGCCACATGCTAAACTTCCACTTTCACGTTGTAGCCGCTCATTTGTTTCCCTCAATGTTAATCAAAATATTTTTCGACGTGTTTCTTATGGTCTAGGTTGCCCTTTCCCAGGACCAACCTTCATTGTAGCATACATGAATAGACCTGATTCGCTT
Source organism: Pinus taeda (assembly GCA_000404065.3). NCBI lineage: Eukaryota > Viridiplantae > Streptophyta > Pinopsida > Pinales > Pinaceae > Pinus > Pinus taeda. The sequence goes on from APFE030709206.1 coordinate 29,636, forward strand.
GAAACACTAACTCTTCTTGAAGTTGCATGTTGCTAGTCCTCTTCTGCTCGCTAAAAACATAACCAATGGAAACAAATAAATCCTTGCAAGATTTTTCATGTCCTCCCTTCCTATTCCTCAATCCCTTCTCTTGTTGATGCACCCTACGCTTCTTTTTGCTAGAGTGAACTACTTCTATACTTCCGTTTTTGCACACTCCCATCAGACATAAACTCAATTGATGAAGAAATCATTTAGCATTGGGAACAAAAAAGATATGCGTATATTCCATGGCATGTTCATCGAGCTGAGGAAACCGCCCTTTCCCCTTGATCCGATGACATCTCCACTAATGATATTCTGAACCCCCCTAAATCTGTAGACATTGATGAATGGCAATTCCTTTCTCGGCTACACCGTGGAAACAACATGAAAATATATGACATTGGCATGCTTGGAAATTGTGACTTTGACTCTAACCACAATTGGGCCCATACTATGATCCCTCTCCATTTGCAAGAGACAAACACACATTTCATAGACTTTAGTCACTCATCCACCTAAATCCATTCTAACTTGTCTCCAGTTCCCCACTCGCTCACCTCACTATCACCCACCCAGCAAGTTTCTTTCACCATTGTCCTCACCCACTTTAGGATCACTTCCTCCATTCCTCCACTTAGAATTCTCATCCAAGACATCACTGGCACGAGGAAGTCTCATTTAATTGATTTCCTAAAAGATACATTTCTTGCTGAATCTCTTCCCAATTCAAGTCCATTTCTCCTACTCACTCCAACATGTGTTGCAACGTTTAACGTAAAGGTGCTTACAATCCATTCTGCCCTTCACATTCCTTTAGTGTCAATGCATCCTCTCTGGGGCCAACCACTTCTATATCTCCAAGAAAAACATTGTCACGTCAAATACATTTTAATTGATGAAATGAACTTTATTGGCCCTAAAATTCTTTCACAGATAGAAGATCGCTTAAGGGAGGTATTTCCTTCATATCAGAATGTGCCTTTCAACAATTGGCCTATCATACTTGTTGGTGATCTTGGGCAACTACCTCATGTGAAGGACATTCCCATGTATGTTGGCACATCACGCGGTAATGCCTCGTGGTGCAGTTTTGACACGATCGTCACACTATCTACCATATTTCATCAACAAGGGATGAACCCTCTTCAAATTGCATTAAGACAATTGCTCATGAATCTTAGAAATGTGACACCAACAGTCAAAGACTGGAGCCTTCTCATGTCAAGGAAAAATTCCTTTTTCTCAATGGATTAGAAACAAGAATTTGACAATGCATTATGCCTATATCCAACCAACCTAGCTGTCGAATTGCATAACAAACAAATGCTCAAAAAATTGAACTTGCCAACTGCACACTGCTATGTAGAGAAAAGGAACCACCATCCTACTAGTGCACACGAAGAAGATGAACAGTTGGATGCAAAAGTTCTTATTTGCAATGAACAACAGGTTTTCCTCACATGTAACTTGTGGGTTGGAGTAGGTCTTGTAAACGGAGCACTTGGAAAAGTAATTTCCATTTTATTTGTAGCTGGATTAAAACCCCCTCAATTACCATCCTTTGTTGTTGTTGACTTCTTCCTTGTTGTTAAAATTCCATACATTTTCCCCTTTCTACAAAATAACATATTGTTTGCATTCGTCTTTAGAGAAAAAAAAAACAAACTTTACAAGTTTGCATTTCGCTGATTGATATGAGCATACTTTTACAACTCTGCTTCAAATGAAATACTTTAAAAAATGCTTGAAAGTAAAATATATGTTCTCACTTATTTCCAAATCTCTTTTCAGCTCTCTAAGGAGTGACTTACCACAGAAGTTCATAGTAATTTTTCCAAACAACAAAAGGACTCAAAATGAACAAATTTTCCAAATTATTGTGGTAAAAAAGATAGCACTCCCAAATTGACTTTATTGTTATCATATTGGTAATGTAGACCCCTATGTATTTGCAACTTCCTTTTGGATCATTTGTTATTTCACTTTTTCTTATCCTGTTTTATTTTTCAATTTGACTTAATCTTTTTTTTATAGCTTCTTTTTGCCTATTCGTTAGTTAGAATAAATTAAACAAATAACCCCTGAGTCCAACACTCGTATCGCTGTGCAACTTTAGCCCTTTTATATTGAACTAACCCCTTCCATTTCATTTCAGTAAGCATACTTTTGATTCAATTTTAAAATAGTTGCTTTCTTTTACGGATAGTTGCTGCAAAACTCTGTTAAAATTCCAAATTCCCCCCCCTTTATAAAAAAAATATAATGTTCGTTTGTGTTTGGGAAAAAAAATGGATAAATTTTACAAGGTTGCATTTTGGTGATTGATATGAACATGGTTTCACAACTCTAATTCAAATCAAATACTCTCAAAATGTTTGACAACAAAAAAAAAGAAAAAAAGAAATTGCTTTCACCTACTCGCAAATCTATTTTTATCCTTAAAGGCATCTGTTCCGATATGTGATTTCCTCCGACCTCTAATATCAAAGAACCTACGAGATTAACATATCACAATATCGAAGTCCAGACCTTTGTCGCATATCGGAGAGCGGATATTTTGAATCTTGTCAAGTAACAAAAACACTGATAAGGAATCTCCGATTTGCTAAAGCGAAGTCTAATATGCCATGTGGGATCCTCTAATAGTGTTGATTATAATACGCCAAAAACTTTTAAAAGCGATATCAGTACTTATGTGTTTCAAAGTTTAGATATTTTCTTACTATTATAAAGAACCAATTTTATATGTATTAGAGTTTTACTATCAAAGATTTCTAAAATAATTCCTCCAATGTCATAACTCTAATATAACTCTATTATCAAAAGGTTCCTCCCACCAATAGACTACATCCACTCTATGGCTTTCCTGCCATGTCATTTTGACCAATCACGTGAGGGGAAATCTGGTTCCACCAATTAGAAGCCTCCCTTAACTAGGGTTTTGACCATCAAAAGGATAAAATTATCCTAAAATTTCCTTTAAGTTCATAGCCTCACTCCTATGCACCGCAACAAGGCATTCTCTCTGATTCTTGTCATGAATCGGCCAAGGGACCTCAACTTTGCAGCACGTAGTGTCTTAGTCGAAGAGCTCTAGAACCTCCTCGGTTATAGGCTCTGTTGTTGCAAAGACTTCTTCGACCTAGTTTTGTCGACTATGTCTCTCTCTTAGGAATCTCATACACTCCCAAACGTGCTTCACGGTTTGATGATGATACCTTTGGTTACTTTGGACTATCTATGATGTTATTCCTCTTGAGCTTGGGTGGTACATTCTCCAATGGATTCTTGGTCGGTGAGTCTTCCCTTCCCATTAGGAGGGAATCCTACCCAAGGCGACATAGGCACTCCTCCGTCACTTACCTACCATGGTTTTGGTGTGAACTCCTAAGAGCTTCCTACCTCTCCTGCTACACACTAATGGTGCTAGATCCTATGCCGAGCCTGCAAGTAGCTCCATGGTGCTTTCAAAAACCTTCTGGTGCCTCGACAACCATCCTAAGGCTCCAATAATAGGTTTGTAGACTGCTGAGAAGTCTCGGTTACAGGGAATTCATGCAAATATGGCACCTCGTTTGATCCCAAGGGGAAACTCCCCTTGACATTAATTCAATGCTTCCCATGCAACACAACTTGTAACTTGGAAAACAAAAACCATGCAAGCGGATAAAGACTCTACTATCCAGTGGGTCTTCCATGTAATCTTCATATTAATAAAAGGGTCTCAGAATCCACTATCTTTCATGATCAGGAGCTCAAGTCCAAGCCATGGAAAAGGCTCAAAAATTGAAAGTGTTCAAAAGCACTTGTAACCTGAACGACCGGATAAGCCTCGTTGATACGATCCTACTGCCGTGAACAACACTCAAAACCGACTTCGCATGTGAAAGTTATGAAGGTTTGAAGTCTCCAATAGCCTTCAAAAAACTGAGTTTGGGCCAGTTTGGATTTCAAATTTTGAAAAAAATAAAAAAATATTCCAAGGAATATTCTGTTCTGGTTGGCCAATTGGGAGCTGACATGTGGCCTACCCAGAGGCCACCACGTGGCCCCAAGTCTACAAGGTGTGGTATGGAAATTTTTTTATGGAGCTCACAGGAATCGACCCTAGGTTGGGTGGTTGCCAGCCCACAAGCCCGATCGGCCTGCCTACATGATTGATGTTAACCAACTATGGGTGCCATATATATTTGAAGTTTATTGAAGTTTGGTTTGGGTGGAAAAAGGACCAGCCACTAACCATATAACCCTGGCGTGGGAACCACACCCCAAACTCAATGGTTAATCAACCCTGACGGTTACGATTATGGCAGTCACATGCGCACGTTTTCTGCTCGACAGTTAAGGTTAACTGGTAGTTAAGTTGGTGGAGCGCGCCAAATTTGGCGGAGTTAACTGTAGTCCCTCCACATTTAGTGGAGTTTCTTTAGGGGAAACTGGACAAAACTTCAGGAAGTCATAACTTTTGGAGGGGAGAACCTATTTGGACAATTTGTTTTTTGATTTCATATCTTCTCATCATTTTGGAGCTATTGGGATAGGTTCCAGAGGTAGTAGAGGGGTTCTACAACATGTTTAGCTTCAATGATTCTTGGAGAGCCACTAGGGCCATTGGGAAAATGGAGTTATCTGGAGTTGTACCTCACTGTTTGAGGTGAACCAAAAACCATTTTCTGCTATTTTCGACCTTCTAAGCCTAATGGAAGAGGTCTTAGAATTTTTTGAGAACTTCTACAGCCCGAAAAGTTTCAGAGGAGTTCAAAGAGCCATCAAGGCCCAATGAAGAAGGCACTGTATTTGGTAAATTTTCACTATTTAGTGAATATGGAAAGGCATTTTTAGCATTTTCATGTCTTTTGAATCCGTATTTGCATTCAGATTTGCCTATTGAGGCACTTTTAAACTTGTATTGCATTTGAGTGCATTATAATACAAGAGGACAAGCTCATTTTGGGAGGCTTGATCTAGTAGACGTAGTCCAAGAGGGGTGAATTGCTCACTAAATATCTGTGTTATTTTATGATGAAGTTATCTTGATGTGTATTTCTGATTTAATATGTTAAACAACAAATTAAATTAACTTTCCTTCACACATAAACTCATAAAAAACTACTAAAAACACTTTGTTTAATCAGCAAGACATGGAAAACTTTGCACACATTTAATTTAATGGAAATGGATACCTTGCACACATTTTCAAGTACTTCCATTTTCAGATCAGATGGTATCAGAGCTTGGGTTGAGCATTTGTTTTTGTGCAAAAGGTGTTAAAACAGTGTAAGAGATTGACTATTTTATTGTTTGCAAAATGATTGATTGTATGAGTTTGCTTGAGTTGAAAGGATAGCTGATGTTAGCTAAGTCTTAGAAAGGGTTGAAGACTATTTTACTTACCACAATTTACCTCAAGATTATCTTTGGAAAACAAACCCATTTGATTTGTGTTTGCTACAAAAGCTATTGGAGTTTGTGTTTTATGGTTGCTTGAATATGAGTATGGCTGTAAAGACATTGGTCAAAAGCTTGTCATTTTTTTGAAAAGATTTGAGAACTTTTAGTTGGAAGTTCCTTTTGTTAATTGACCATTCACATAATGTCAACTTCTTCCGCAAGTGAAGTTTCCTCCTTCACGAAATTCTTCAATGAGGACATGAAGAATGAGTTCATTAAGGTGAATGACATGGTGCAAATTCTCATTGAGGATCAAAGAGAAAGTGTTAAGCTTCATGTACAATTTTTGGCTATGAAGGATGAGAAGGAAACAATTCTCCAAATACTGCATGACATGGAGAAACAACTCCTTCAAGCTTAAGAAGCTTTGTCCAGGAAAATGCCAGAGGATGAGGTAAATCATTCAAACTTGTCTTCAACTTCCTCAATTGAAAAGTGTGTTGGTTCTTTTGAAAAACATACAAGGGGTATAGGGTCCAAATTAATGTTTAAGATGGGCTATCATGAAGGCAAAGGTTTGTGTAAGCATGCACAAGGAATGGTTGACCCTATTTCGGTGGTGGAGCGTCCCCAGAATGTTGGTCTTGGATATGAACAATTTAATGGTGAAGAATCCAAATCTTTGAATGCATGTGATGCAGATTTGAAAAGAACTTTTGTTCCAGGTTCTAATATACAAACATGTCAAGTTTGTTTTCAAGTTGATTTCCATTGTGTTAAGCCTTCATGCATCAAAAGAGGTATAAAATTCACATGGTCAATTTGATTATGTTTCGGAAAAGAATGATAATTTTTCTATTCAAATGAAAGAAAGTTTTGTTGCACATTTTGTGGTGGATTTAACCATGTTGCTTCAAGTTACTGGTTGAAAAAGAAAGCACATAGGAAGCAGAAGAGGCAAAGAAAAATTTCACAGAAAGTGATGGAAAGTTGCACATTTTGTCAAAAGAAGGGAATTCATGTTTCTCATTGTTGGACTTTGCATCCAACTCATCGTCTAAAGCACATGCAACTAGAGGACAAAAAGATTGGCGCAAATGGATCTATGGATGCCATTATCGATGTGGAAATAAAATATTCACATGAAGAACTGATGTTACAACAAAAGACGCCATGGAGTTGGCTTGGTAAGAAGTGGACTAACTTCTTACTGCAGTAAGTCATACTCATTTTGTATGTCATGTAAAGTTCATATTGGTATGCATGTATTTTAGTTGAAAAGTTGATGCAAGATTGCATGTAAAAGCAGTTTCAGTTTGAAAGATTTTTTATGTTGTTGCAAAATTTCACCATGGAGGTGTAAAAGATGAGTATGATACTCACTTATATTGCAACAATGTCTTTTTAGTTCAACTCTTTGTCACCCACATGTTTTTTGGGATGATGTACTTGTTGGTATTTGAAAAGAAGAGTTGAAGTTGCACATGTACATAGAGGTTGTATGTGTAATTAGTGAACTGTATATAATTCATTATACATGATACATACACATGTGATTGTAAAGATGTATCTTGTTGTTTATCAACTTGTGTTGATTGTGTCATACATGTTTGTCGACTTGTGTCGATTGTGTGCACACATTTTACATTGATGGTTGTGTCAATTGTATAGCACATTTCAGGTCAACTTGTTGTTGATGTTGTATGTTGCACAAGGTGCCTTTGGTGTCGATTGGTGCAAAGAACGAAGTGTCAGTGCAAAGCAGTGCAAGATTCCATGAGATGGAAAGGCATGCAAGCAAATAGGGCGCAAAGTTCAACAAGTATCATTGTCGTTTTCAGAATGTCAAATTTGTATGGTGAGAAAACTTGTCAGGATTCGACACAAGTATATGGCTCATTCAACAAAAATTTGCCATGAGGACAGTTGGCAAGTCAAGAATTTTTTTTAAGGCTGAAGAGAAGAGGATTTTGCTATTCTCTCATTTTCTATATAGTTTAGTTTCATCACTTCAGTGAGCTTTTGGGGTCCAAAAGCTTCTCATTTGGGCGGTGTTATCAGGAGCTCAAGTCCAAGCCATGGAAAAGGCTAAAAATTTGAAAGTGTTCAAAAACACTTGCAACCTGAATGATCGGATAGGCCTCGCCGATATGATCCTGCTGCCATGAACGACACTGAAAACTGACTTTGCATGTGAAAGTTATGAAGGTTTGAAGTCTCCAATAATCTTCAAAAAACTGAGTTTGGGCTAGTTTGGATTTCAAATTTTGAAAAAAATTGAAAAGAAATATTCCAAGGAATATTCCATGGAATATTTTGTTCTGGATGGCCAATCGAGAGTTGACACGTGGCCTGCCTGGAGGCCGCCACGTGGCCCCAAGTCTAAAAGGTGTGGTATGGCAAAATTTTTATGGAGCTCATAGGAATCGACCCCGGGTTGGGTGGCTGCTAGCCCACAGGCCCAACCAGCCTGCCTACATGGTGGATCTTAACCAACTATGGGCACCATATATATTTGAAGTTTATTGAAGTTTGGTTTGGGAGGAAAAGGGGCCAACCCCTAACCATATAACCCTGGCGCGGGAACCACACCCCAAACTCAACGGTTAATCAACACCGACGGTTACGGTTATGGCGGTCACATGCACGCGTTTTCCACCCGAAAGTTATGGTTAAGTGGCAGTTAAGTTGGCGGAGCACACCAAATCTAACAGAGGTTTCCAAAAATGGTGGAGTTAACTACAGTCCCTCCACATTTAGTGGAGTTTCTTTAGGGGAAGTTGGGCAAAACTTTAGGAAGTCATAACTTTTGGAGGGGAGAACCTTTTTGGACGTTTTTTTTTTTGATTTCGTATATTCTCATCATTTTGGAGCTATTGGGATAGGTTCTAGAGGTAGTAGAGGTGTTCTATATCCTGTTTAGCTTCAAGGAAGCTTGGAGAGCCATTAGGGACATTGGGAAAAATGGAGGTATCTGGAGTTGTACCTCACTATTTAAGGTGAACCAAAAACCATTTTCTACTATTTTTTACCTTCTAAACCTAATGGAAGAGGTTTCAGAATTGTTTGAGGATTTCTACAGCCCGAAAAGCTTCAGAGGAGTTCAAAGAGGCATTAGGGCCTAATGAAGAAGGCATTGTATTTGGTAATTTTTCACTGTTTAGTGAATATGGAAAGGCATTTTTAGCATTTTCATGTCTTTTGAATCTATATTTTCATTCATATTTGCCTATTGAGGCACTTTTAAACTTGTATTGCATTTGAGAGCATTATAATACAAGAGGTCAAACTCATTTTGGGAGGCTTGATCCAACAGATGTAGCCTAGGAGGGGTGAACTACTCACCAAACATCTGTTTCATTTTATGCTGAAGTTATCTTGCTGTGTATTTCTGATTTAATATGTTAAAAAAAAAATTAAATTAACTTTCCTTCACACATAAACTCATAAACAACTACAAAAAACACTTTGTTTAATTAGCAAGACATGGAAAACTTTGCACACATTTAATTTAATGGAAATGGATACCTTGCACACATTTTCAAGTACTTCCATTTTTCAGATCATTTCAAGTTTGATCGAACCTCTCATTTGTCGACCATGACATGTAATGAGTTCTCTCTCTTCCTTAATAAGTTATTAATCTTTGTTGTCATGCGGTTTGTTATAAAATGCGGTTTGTTATGCTGCCTAATCTTTGTTACCATGCAGTTTGTTATAGCATGCGATTTGTTATGCCTCTTAAGCATCAAGCATTCTATGTTTACCTTTGGCAGTCATTACACACATCTTTGCCCATATATATATATATATAAAGCTCAAATTAAGCTTGTAGTTTTGGACTAGAGATCCCTATCGACTTTGTGGATCTTAGCTGGAAGAGAGGAGGTGGTAGTTGACTCAAATCATCATTATTGGCTTCATCAAGCCTTCTAAGTCCCAATATAGTGCAATAGAATTAACGATATAGTTGTACTATCGTGCATTGAATAAGCAAACCATCAAACGCTAGTACGCCTTAACTTTGGTAGCATATTTCTTTGACAAGTTAGCTAAGGCCAAGGTTTTCTCAAATTTGGAGTTAAAGTAGGGATACTACTAGGGATTTTGGAAGGAGATGTGTAAGTTTCAAACCATTATAGAAAGTGATGCATACATAGTTTTTTTTTATAAATAGAAAAGTAAATAGTGGCAACCATAAACAATACTTAGAGATTTACCCTAAAAACCTTTCAATGGGAAAACCAAAAAAATGTTTAGGTCCACACCTCTAATTTTTATCATTAATCAACTTTATCATTTACAATACAATATATAGGATCTCAGAGCATGCAAAACTCCAATTCCTTTGACCTGGATTAGATCAAAACTTTAATTCCTTAACCAAAATTAGAAGATTATGGAATGGAAGATCATGTATCACAAAACCATTAAAAGTGAAAACCATGTGCCAAAAACCACAAAAGTAGACTAAAAAAACTACCATAAAATATTTAGGGGCTCCACCTCTTGTTGCAACCAATGAATATGAATCACACAAGGGGCTAGTTGTGTAAAGAATATATCACACACCAACATTCTCCCACTTAATGATTTCTTTGCTGGAAAGGGTCACATGTTTACATGATCAATAATTTAGCGAAGCAATGCCCACTGTCTCTTTGCACCAAGAAAACTTCTTAGTGCTCATGGAATTTGTTACTGAATCTAGAAGTGATGAGGTGGTAGTTGACTCAACCTTAAATTAAGCTTGTAGTTTTGGACTAGAGATCCCTATCGACTTTGTGGAACTAAGCTAGAAGTGATGATGTGGTAGTTGACTCAACTCATCATTGTTGGCTTCATCAAGCCTTCTAAGTCCCAATATAGTGCACTAGAATTAACAATATAGTTGTACTATCATGCATTGAATAAGCAAACCATCAAACACTAGTACGCCTTAACTTTGGTAGCATATTTCTTTGACAAGTTGGCTAAGGCCAAGGTTTTCTATAGTTTGGAATTAAAGTAGGGATACTACTAGGGATTGTGGAAGGAGATGTGTAAGTTTCAAACCATTATAGAAAGTAATGCATACATAGCTTTTTTATAAATAGAAAAGTAAATAGTGGCAACCATAAGCAATACTTAGAGATTTACCCTAAATACCTTTAACTGGGAAAACCAACAAAATGTTTAGGTCCACACCTCTAATTTTTATCATTAATCAACTTTATCATTTACAATACAATATATAGGATCTCAGAGCATCCAAAACTTCAATTCCATTGACCTGGATTAGATAAAAACCTTAATTCCTTAACCAAAATTAGAATATTATGGGATGGAAGATCATGTATCACAAAACCACTAAAAGTGAAAACCATGTGCAAAAAACCACAAAAGAAGACTAAAAAAACTACAAAAAAATATTTAGGGGCTTCACCCCTTGTTGCAACCAATGCATATTAATCACACAAGGGACTAGTTGCATAAATAATATATCACACACCCAATATTCTCCCACTTATGGCTTTATTTGTTGGAAAGGGTCACTTGATTACATGATCAATAATTTAGGGAAGCAATGCCCATTGTATCTTTGCACCAAGAAAACTTCTTAGTGCTCACAGACTTTGTTACTGAATCTGCGACACTCTTTAAAGTTCCACCTTCTTCATCTTCTTATCTTCAACCATGTCACTCACAAAGTGATATAGAACATCAATATGCTTTGTCTTAGAATGATAAGTTGGGTTATTTACTAGAAATATTACAATCTAACTATCACAATCTTACTTTACATTGTCCCATACAAACGCAATAATTGAACATAATCTCCATACCCATACAAATTCCTTACTCGTTTGAGTAGATTCCACGTATTCACCTTATATAGTTGAAAATGCCACCAAAAATTGTCTCTTACTCATCCAAGTGATTGCTCCTCAAAATAGGTTAAACACACGACAACTTGTATATCTTTTGCGATCCAAATATTCAACCCAATATGTGTCAACAAAGTCATGTATGTCTAACACTTTATCTTCCCCATTGCTTCCTTGGTAGCAAATTCCATAAGTTGTAGTGCCAGGAAAATATTTGAAAACTCTCTTTATAATTGTCCAATTCTCTTTATACAGTTTTGAATACCTCCTCAAATTGCCCACTGCATGTGGAATGTTTGGTTTAGTAGAGACCATTACATACATCAAACTACTTACATCGCTAGCACAGGGAACACTAGACATGTTCTCTTACTTATTTTACATAAGCGAGTCCTCACAGTCAATCATTGGCCATGACCTTCCATGTTCTTGAAATAGAGATCATGGACTAATTATATGTTAAACCATAGATCAATAACCATTAGTATCGAGGAGAATATGAACCCTTGAATCACTTTGTGTTTAGAACATATCATGGCCATCATATTAGAATGCAACTAATGCATACTAAAGAAACACACTAGGAACACACTCTACTCTAAACTTTTGTAATTAAATATACATAACATATCTCACAAAAATAAGGGTTTTTAAAATTACAACTATATATTGAGATGATAGTGAAAAAAGAGTTTGGAGACATTTTTCAATATATAATTGAATTAAAGGTATTCTTTAATATCTTACTAAAAACATGTTATATTATAAATTTATTTTTTTGAATAGTGGGAAAACCTATCATAACTCAATTGTCAAACCAACAGTGGGGACAATCATCACTAGCTTCTATCCTCAAATGCAGGTTGACTAATCACTATTATGTGAGGAAAACCACACCACTTGGAATTACTGTATAGTGGTTTGTAGGGGGCATACTTCATGGATAGTGGTTTATAAGGGGCATACTTCATGAATAGTGGTTTATAAGAGGCATACTTGATGCCTGTCTTAGGTTATTAACATGTTTCCTTAAGAAAAAGAAACTCTTAACCAAATAAAAACAATTTTAAAACATACTGCGAACCTAATTTTATTATAAAATTTTGAAGTAAAAACCTTGTACTAGAAAACTTAATTTATTTATTCATAAATAAATTATTTTTATAAATAGTTTTATCTTTCTTTATGTTTAAACACACTTAACAATAAATAAAAATAAAATTTTACATGTGGGAGTTGTCCACCTCAATTTTAGTGTGTAAGATTACGAAATAATATTGTAGATTTGGAAGTTTCATCCAATTCTACAATCTTAAATTTTCCATCTAAGAGTGATTTATTTATGTCAATTTTCCAAACCTAATAATGAGAAAACAATGTTAACGAAATCTCCGAGTTCCGAGTTGCTGGTCTAGAGTTGTTGGTCTAGAGTTTTTAGGGTGTTGAATTTATTATGAAAAAGTTGAACAATTACAACAAAATAATTTTTAACTAATTAAAATTAATTTTAAGTTTTTTGTGTTGAAAGGTATATTTTATTGTTTATTACAATTTCACTAACAATTGTGGTCTTTAAGTCAGTGCTCATACAAATACAATAAGGGTTGAAGTAATGACAAAAAATATTCATTGAGAACTCAATATGTTATATGTCATAGTCAATTTAATCAAGTGGGGAGGATAACAATATTATTTATGTCACATGATAACAATATTTACACACATAAAAAGCCAATGCAAATCCATCTTAATCCAAATCTCAATGCAAATATTTTTTCAAATTTTGTACTTTAAAAGGCATTCACAACTCGAGATTTGATCCATCTAAACACTTGATAAATCTAATATTAAGATTGATTTAACTTGAAATATTTTATCTAAAACCAATATGTAATTATTTTATAAATAAATAAAAATACAATTAAAATCTAGTTACAAATAATTTATATTTTTTTTCTAATTATTTTAAAAAATTGATAGAATTCAACAATACAATTTTTCAAGGTGTATCCTAATTTATAGACGAAATAACTCAACTAAATCCAACAATATGATTTCAACCAAAATTGTAATTTTTGTTTGTTTGTTTAAAATACATTTTTGAATGCATAAATGTGTAATGACCAAACAGTTTATGTGAATAAATTTTCTGCTTTACCGTTATAGGTAAATAAAGAACAGAGATTATTATTTTCTTAAAAAATGATGAAAATATTATTAGTTCAAAGATTGAATATGGATTGCATAATACATATAATAACTTTATGAGAAAAGTTATTTTCTTTTCTTGCTTAAATAAAAGAAACAGTTGCCAGCAAATAAGGGGAAACCCTAACTGCTTTTCCTCTCCCATAGAAAAAAGGGAAAGAGGAAAAGGCCCGGGTTGTTGAGGAACAGACGGGGAAAAAGGATGAGGCACTGAAGCAGAAGAGGAAAGTGCTATGTTTGGTGAGGACCAAATAGCACAGGCACAAGTGTGTTTTATGTTGCTGAAGGCTGTGGCCGACAAGTGAGCTTGGGGGAGAGATTCAGTCTGGTTGACTGATCTCGTGGCCGGGAGGATAACAAGCATTAAACAATCTTCTCCATTCTGGAGAGGTGCAGAAGATTGAGAACGGGACAGTGCAGGTAAGTACAAATATGATTTCAGTATTTTCTGAGAAATTTTTATAAACCCTTAAAGGTTATTATTAAGCTGTAATTTAGGAAATAGCACATTGAAGAATTGGAACTAGTAATGAGTAGCTTCAACTGTTCTGCCTATTTAGAACCAGAGAACTAATAAATTAAATCTTCATTCAGTATTGGAATCTTTGACAAACCCAGCAAATAACAATGGAGAAAAGCAGTAATTTATTATATGCAAGAACAGGGAAAGAAGCTATTCATTTCATAACTGTAGTCGCATAGACAACCCAGAAAGTAAGGACTGACATTCTGTGTAAACAATAAGAACATCGATCAGAATAGTGCACATCAGTATGAAAATGAATTGCATTACAAGTTACAAAAACTATCAGAAGGGTTATTAGAAAACTATAATGCCTTCAGCTCTATTACCATGAATGCTAAGTGATTGTGCATTACAATATATAAACCCGCGACGGGAGGATTCATTGTAGAACCCTGAGGAGGGGGTTAAAAGAGTTTATACAATAAAACAAGAGAGCATATGCTGCAAACAGTTCACAAACTGTACATTGCCAAGATAACCGACAACGAAAAGAATACCACGTAAACATCATGAATAGACTTTTTGTGTAGGAAAGGATTCATAGAATATATTAGACGATACGACCTGCGGTGGAACTGAAGAATAGAAACCGTTACACCGACATGTAAGAAATAACCCAACCTTCAGACTATATGTGCATGCTCTATTAAAAGGAAATGCCATTAAACGCCGAATACAGAGAGAATAACATAAGGAGTTGCAACCAATAAGCCAAATGCTGAGTAAACATAATTGTCGACCATTATATATATACATGCAATAAAGAAAATCGGTGGTTCGTGCAAGAACAAAACCGCATTTGAAAGATAACAGGGTATACAACATATGAAATCAAAATATATATAAAAGGCGGTGAAAATACAGCCAGAATAATATGTTCAGTCAACCTTGGTCGAAGCTTGGTAAAAAAAAACCGGCAAGGTAAGCTTTAGAGAAGCGTAAAACATAACAGAATCTGAATAACCATGAACCAACAAACGCCTGAACTTGAACAATAACAGTACTGAATATTACATGATTAAACAATGCGCCGACCTGTGTGAATACATTAAAGAACACATTCCAAATGAGTACTGAGACTCAATATCACAGCTAACGGGTTTCCTCGAATAGTCTCGAGAGGAATCGATTAGCCATAAGAAAATACATATAAAACTTTAACTATTCAGAATAAATTGCAACGGAATGCCATTCGGCATCATTGAATAAACCCTCCAGGGCAGAACCGAGAACATCAGTTACAGAGGTTCCCTGTCCGAGAACATCACTTACGCTCATGCCATAAACAGTGAGCAATAATACTCCTGGCAGAAAGAAAACAATAATAAGAATGACGATGGAGCTAGATGGAGTCAATAAATTCCTACTGGGCATTGCGGAACTTACCTGTAGGTTGCACGCATGGTAGTAAAAACCTTGTAGTTCCCTTGCCGCCGTGGATCTCTTCATACCTTCATCCTATTCAAAACAGAACGCAAACGAGAAATCAATCACATTTACTAAATACAATAAAAACAAAGCGCACCAGAAGTATCAATGAGGAATAAGGGTTTACTTGGGAGCCGAATGGAAGGCTCAGAGCGAAAGACAGCAGCGACATCACCTTCGATGAAATCGGTGATTGTAAACTCAGCGAAGGAAGCGGAACTATATCAATTGAAGCCAAAAGACCCAAGCCATGGTTTACAGTGGCATGGGGGCGACGCTGGAGGAACCCACCTCCTGGAGGACGCAGCTCTACGAACTAAACACTCAAGAATGAATTGCTCAAACCCTAAGTATGTCTTTTACAGAGGCAAGTCAACCAACACCGTCCGATCTCCAGGTTACATCCTCATCGTTCATCCACTGTGGTAATCCCGAGGAGACTGCGGGTAGGGCTGTAGCATTTACTCCAGCCAGCTACCTCTCCAAAAAATCAACGATCGAATCAAGGGTTATAACCGAGGAGACCAGCTGTCCGTCGCTTGAACCATTAGTTTAAAAGCTGTCAAAATTATAAAGTTTGCTGTCAGCATAATATACAGATGCATTTAAGTTTTGTATGCCAAGGGTGGTGATGGCAAAAGAAAATCAAGCCATGTTACGTTCCCGCCAATATGTGGATCGGGATTAAACCATAATAACCTTACCTCTAATCACCTTGGAATGTAAAAGGATGTAATGTTTAGGTAAATAATTTTTTTTTGTTTATGAGAGTATTAATTACCGAGTAGAGGGTTGTGACATATGGTATCAGAGCCCAGTTACAGCACTGTGACCTCTGGGTAAGACAACAATGACAAATAAGGACACTATATTAAATAAATAAACAAATAGTCATTCTCATTATTATCCTTGAATGTTTTTTTTTTTTTTTTTTTTTGTTATGATGAAGCACAGGATCAGGGTTCTGAGGACGGTGACATGAGGAGGGCAGATAATACACCGCGACGACTTGTAATGGGGCAGGGCGTGCCCGACCCAGAAAATAACCCAGAACTATGGGTACAACTTGGAGAAGAAGCCAGAATCACAAATCAAGCAATTCTGGAGACAGTACAGGAGCTAAAGAACGAGATGGCTCGACTACGAGAAGATAATGCCCGATTAACGACGGAACAAGAAAGAATTTTGAAAAGTTTTTCTGACAGACAAAATCAACTACCAGTTAATCCTAGTGCAGAACAACAAAGAATATCTGAAGAGCAAAACCATCACATACCCCCCGAAGGATCGGAAGAGTAGGAGGAACGCTCCGATAATGCATTTGAACAACAAACCTTGAAAAGACAAAGGGTAGAACTACAAGGGGAATTCCACAAGATTAAACCACCACATTTTGATGGAGAACAAGAAGAAGCAGCTGAAGCATGGTTAATCAATATGAACAAGTATTTTTAGCTTTATGAATATGACCACAATCTTAAAGCACGACTGGCTATTTTTCAATTACAGGGAAAGGCCACCTTATGGTGGGAGGAGGTGAAGATTGTAAAAGGGGTCACTGAGCAGAGCATTACATGGGACAATTTTCAAAGGTTCTTTAAAGAGAGGTATTTAACTGAGCGCTTCTATGATGAAAAGGTGAGAGAATTCCATGATTTGCGATTGGGGCAGCAGACTATGGATGAATTCATCACCCGTTTTACTTCCTTACTCCGCTACGTGCCATATATAAGGGAGGAAAAAGCAAAAGTCCAGCGATTCGTTAGAAGTTTACCACCATATATGTGAGAGAGGATTGAATTTGACAATCCAAAATCAATGGATGAAGTAATTCGCAAGGCTAGAATCAGTTATCAACAAAGTAAGCAAAAAGGGGAAACTGCTAGCAGGAAATGGAATGAGAAGAAGGGTTTTAAGGCAGTTGGAAACAACAAAGGAAATCGCAGCAATGGAAATAAGGGAAATGGCAAAGGAGCAAACAACAGATTTGCATCAAGAACTGCATCTAAGTTTAGAACTACAAATGAGTCCAAAGTCAGCGAACAACAACCAAGGTTGGACAGTGAAGGGACAGCAAGGCCCCCGGTGCAGTGCTGGGGTTGTGGGGGACCCCATTACATTAAGAATTTCCCACAGCGAAAAGGGACTGAACAGTTATCCCAAATTCATGAAGCCTCAACAGTTGGCGAGGTTGGTCGTAGTGTACCCAGAATTAATGCAGCTTTGGAAGACCGACAGGCGGAATATCAACCAACCATGGTCGAGTTCGAAGGTAAAATCTCAAACCTTATCATATCTGTTTTAATTGACCTCGGGGCTACACTAAGCTATGTGAGCCCAAAGGTAGTGGAACATTGTAATTTACAATCTGTTAAATTTAAAAACCCATGGCTAGTGCAACTAGCTACTGGAGCCAAGTGACGGGTAACAGCCAAGGTCAACGATTGCTCTTTTACTATAGCATATCAACCAGTAACAGCTGACTTGAACGTGCTTCCTCTCGGCTCCTATGATATCCTAATTGGTATGGACTGGTTGGAAAAACACTGGTCATTAGTTGATTATAAAACCAAAATTATTTACTATAGAGATCAACAAGGAAACAGAAAAGAAATGCAGGGGATTAAACGACTAGTGCAGGTTCGACCGATAACCGCAAACCAACTGATAAAATGTATACGAAAAGGGTGTCAGGTTTACGCCATCCAAGTGGGATATGCGAATTCTAAGGATAAATCAGCCTCTTTGAACAATATTCCTATAATACGAGAATTTACAGATGTATTTCCAGAAGAAATTCCTGGACTATCGCCACGAAGAAACATAGATTTTACCATTGAGTTGGTACCAGGGGCCGCACCAGTATCACGAGCACCCTACAGAATGAGTGTACCCGAGTTGACAGAATTAAAAATGCAGTTGCAAGAGTTACTAGATAAGGATTACATTCGTCCTAGCGTGTCTCCATGGGGAGCCCCAGTATTATTTGTCAAGAAAAAGGACGGAACCCTCCGGATGTGCATCGATTACAGACAGTTGAATAAGTTGACCATCAAAAATAAGTATCCTTTACCACGGATCGAT
>APFE030709209.1:0-12884 GCA_000404065.3 Pinus taeda
GGACCCGCGCTAATGGGAAAAAGGCATTTTTCAAGGTTAATCTTCAAAGGGTGTCTTCAGGGTTATTGAACTTCATACTCAGGGGACCTCAATGCAAGTGTTTTCAAGTTATGTCACTGGTCACAGGTCCGTAAATGTGTCCTCCAATGTGTGACAGTGGGGGCATAACAAGGACGGTGACCAAGGGTGACAAATTACTGCGTAACACCCACCACCTTACAAGATGCCATCACCAAGACACGAGACATGGAAGATGCAAAACCTAAAGCTTAATTTCCATCCAAACCACTTATCCCTTAGAAGAACAAAGATAAGAATCCATTTCAAAGAGAGTGGACTGTGAAGGACATGTTGGATGAAGATACACAAAGTGAGATAAAGAGGAAGAAACTTTGCTTCATTTGCAAGGAACCATGGGAACTAGGTCACATATGCTTGGGAAAGGGGAAGGTCCACTATATTGAAGTAATGTTAGACAATGACGATGAAGAAGATATAATGCCAATACCAAGAATTGAGTGTAGAAGTTTAGAAGAGGAGAAATCCCATGAGGAAGCTAAAGGGGATGAGAGACCTCGCACGAGAATCAAGGGTGGTACTATCACCATTCTTTTTGGAGTCCCTAGATATTACACCTTCAAGATCAGGGGGTTCATATAAGGATAACGAATCACAAATTTGGTCGATGGAGGAGCAAGCAACAATTTCATCGATGCATCTTTGGTGGCAAAAAGAGGTATTCCCACAAAATAGTTTGAGGGTATTATCGTTGTGGGGTTTGGTGGGTACAATATGATATGCACACAAAGGATTCCATGCTTGAGCATGATGTTGGGAAATTACACATCCATTGAGAATTTCTGTGTAGTAGATCTCACAAACACCAATGTTGTATTGAGGGGTACAATGGCTATACTCGAGAAAGCTCTTAGTGAACTACCTAGTAACAAAGATGGAATTCAAAGAATCAAATGGCAACAAAGTAGTGTTTAGAGGTATGCCCAATGGTGGCCCTCGAACTATATAAATTAAGAGAATGAGGCTCTATTTAGGCATGGGGATGTGGCTTACATAACATAATGTTTGATTATAAGTCAGAAGTCATCAAATAGAATCCAAAAATATCAGGTTGATATTTAGTTATTGTTGAATAAGCATGATCAAGTTTATGGAGAGATTTCCCCAAGGAGATCTCCTGATAGGGTTTTGAGCACACCATAAAGCTAGAGAAGGGGGGCCAACTAGTGATCACCACACCTTACAAGCATCCAAATAAATTCAAGGATGAGATAGGAAAGGCCATCAAGGAACTACTATCCAAGGGCCACATCATACCTAGTTTGAGTCATTGGCCTCATCATTATTTTTGGTGAAGAAAAAGGATGGCACATGGAGGATGTGGATTGACTACAAAGCCCTGAACAAGAAGACTATAAAAAACAAGTACCCCATCCCCAAGATCAATGAGCTACTAGATTAGTTACTTAGAGTAGTGAATTTCTTAAGGATTGATCCTTGATCAAGTTATCATTATATCTAATTTCAAGATTAGGATGTGCATAAGATAACCTTCAGGTGCCACTATGTGCATTTTGAATTCTTGGTCATGCCATTTGGCTTAACCAATGCACTGGCCACTTTTCAGTTATGCATGAACCACATCTTCAACAAATAGTGGAGGAAGTTATTATTGGTATTCTTTGATGGCCTCCGCATATACAACAAAACATGTGAGGAACACTTGGGACATTTGGATTATATTTTGAGTAGTATGGGACAATCACTTTATGTCAAGGAATCAAAATTTTTGGATGACAAAGACCCTTTATTTAGGACATGCAATCATTTTTCAAGGAGTACAATTTCATTAGGAGAAAAGACATGTCATACTCGATTAGCCCACATCCAAGAACCTTACCAAGTTGCGAGGATTCTTTGCGATTTTCAGGTATTACAGGAGGTTTGTTAAAGGATTCTCTTAGTTAGGTGGACCATTGATAGAATTGACAAAGAAATGGGCATTCAAGAGGAAAGAGGAGTTTGAGAGAGCATTTAACAAGCTTAAGGAGGTGATGAGCTTATGCCCAATGTTGGCACATCTTGACTTCAACCAACCCTTCATACTAGAGCATGATGCTTTGGGTGAGGGGATAGGAGATGTGTTGATGCAAAATAAACACCTGATAAACTTCAATAGATGGAAACTTAGGGATCAAGAGAGACTATATTCCATACACAACAAAGAGATTCTCACCATTATGCATGGTTTGACAAAATTCAGACTATTCTTGGTAGGGGCTAGGTTTGTGATCAAAATATATCATAATAGCTTACAACACTTAGTAGAGAAAAATAACCTAAGTTAAAGACAACATAAATGGGTTAGTAAGGTTCAAACCTATGATTATGATTTTGAGTACATGAAAGAAAAGAAGAATGTTTTGGCCAATGCATTTTCCAAGAAACCAGCCACGTGTTCAATCATGAAGATCATAGGGGGTTGGAAATCCCACCTCTTGGTAGAATATTCCAAATACAAGTTTTCTTGTTAGTTGATGTACGATCTCATCCGGGATGACAATTACAAAAGAGTATATGACATCATTTTATATAAGAATAGGTCCCTAAATCCACGCTCAAGGAGAAGATCATGAAGGTTGTGCACGACACACCATTAGCAAGACACCAAGGGTTCTTCTAAACTTATAGGCAGATCAAAGAAAGGTTTTCTTAGAAAGGCCTCAAGGTTGATGTGTTGAAGCACATAAGCGAGTGCACGACTTATCAGCAAAACAAGCTTGGGCATACTCCTACAGGATTGCTACAACCTTTTCTAGTTCCAAAGTGGAAGTGGGAGAGAATATCATTGGTTTTCATCATAGGTCTACACAAGGCACATGTTAAGGATTTCATCTACGTGATAGTTTATAGGTTAACCAAGTTCACACATTTCTTGCAATTTTGATAGCTTGTAAGGCCCCACAAGTAGCATAATTTTTCTTCAAGGAGGTGTTTAGAATCCATGGTTTTTCTAAAATATAGTTAGTGATCGAGATGGGAAGTTTATGAGTGCATTGTGGCAGGAGTTGTTCATATTGGTGGGTACATAATTGACCCCTAGTACCAACTATCCTCCTCAAACAAATGGCTAGACAAAGATTGTGAATAAATGGATTGAGGGGTATTTGTGTAACTATGTGTCAAGACAATAGAAGGCATGGATCCAATTGTTACATCTTAGGGAGCACTGCTAGAACACCACTTATCGTATATCCATTGGGATGACCCCATTTAGGGAATTGTATGGCTATGATGCCCCATCATTTGTTGATTTGGCATTTGGGGATATCATGGCTCCAAATTCTAAAGATTGGATATAAGAGAGACAGGACATCCTTAGGGTCCTTAAGGAGAATCTGCGGCCGCCCATAAACAACAGGAGATGTATGTGGATAGGCATAGGGTAGAGCACATCTTTGAGGTAGGAGATTTATTTTTCCTAAGATTGCAGCTATATAAATAGTCTTCATGCAATAAAAGTGGTGCAAAAAAACTAAACCAAGATTTTATGGGCCTTAAAAAATAATCACACAAATTGATGAAGTCGCATATGACCAAGAGTTGTTAGAGGTAAGAAAAATGCACAATGTCTTTGATGAATCGTGCCTTAAGAAGGTAGTAGGTCAACAAGTTAATACTTTAGTTGAGCTACTCCCTTTGGACGAGGAAGGGAAATTAGTATTAATTCTGGAAGCTATCATGGATATCTCAAAGAGGCAATTGAGGGGAAGAATGATCTTACAATATCTCATTAGGTGGAAGGACTTGCTTGAAGAGGACGCCACTAGGAAGGAGAAAAGATCTTGCAGCACTTGAATTTGCAATTGCTTGAGGGAAAGCAATGTAAGTAAGGGGGATTGTAATGTCATCTTCTAATAAATTTCCCAAGGGAAGACGTAGTAGCCTATTTAACCCCATAAGCTATAGTCATTTGTAAAGGGAGGAACCCATTAATTGATGTTTCTCAGGTAACATTAGATGATTTGGGGAAAATGGAGGGAAACTTGCAAGAGAAGTTAAATTTGGGGAAAATGGAGGAAACTTGTTAACCACTCAAATGCAAAATAGGATGGAAAACCCCAAAGGGAATCTATAAAAAGGAGAGAGAAGATTCATAGTGAGCATCATGGATTGTTGATATTTCTGATTTTGGGGTGAGGCTCTTAGAGGGTTTTGAAGACCCCGTTTCTGTGATTGGTTTCAGTGGCGAAATGTTCCACCCTAGCTTATCCTCCTTTCCTTCTTACTACGGGACCGAACTCTACTTAGCATAACTTTTTGAGGTAGTATTTACCCATTTTGTGGCTAGAAGGGTTATGAGGTAGTATTTTGTGGCATCGAGGGTTTCCTAGGCAACATTTTTTGGGAACGAATTACTCCTAAGGCCTTATCTGTGGTAGCAAGCTATCTTTGAGATATTATCTATGGTAGTGAGATAATTTTGAGGCGTGTGGGGGTTGTCTCCTAAATAAGTAAAGCTAATCAGTCAATCATGAGCTAGCAAGTTATCTTTTGAATGAAGCCAAAGCTATTTCCTAGGGAAACATGGTTGGAAACGTCATTGTGAGGCAACATGTCTATGCTCTAAGGAAGTGAGGAGGTAAGAGACCCATTTTTTGTGGTAGCAAGGTTAGGAAACGCTTCTAAGACAATGAAAGGTGTATCTAGGGTCGTGGGAGACCCATATAGGCCTATTTGAGGCAAATTATAGTTGGTCACCAATTCCCTATGACAAAGAAAGATAAGGAGATTTTTTTTTAGGTTGCGAACAATGGGAAGGGAGAAAAACAATAGGTTGCAAGGCTTAGGAGAGTGACAATTGATTAGGATTAGAGTAACTTCAAATATTGTTTGGAGCAACTGACAAGGCTAATTATAGACAAGTGATTAAGGGTGCCATTTAGGTCATGGTTGGTTGACAACAAGGAGTAAGGGATAAGTTGATGTCAACTTAGTAGTGTAAGAGTAGCAAGGTTTGTCGGTGTAACAACACTAGTTGAGAGTCTAAAACTATAATGTTTTATTGGAAAGATTTTGGATTTGTAGTATGTTATGCATTATTGAATTGAAGTTACTCGTATTATTGTTGGTGAAATTAGCTATTTTGTTTACACTACTTGTGCACTCAATATCATCATTATTTCAAAATTGAAGAAGTGTCGTGATACTAGTATAGAATACAATTTTTTCATCTATTGTTTTCAACCCTAGGGGTAATTTTCCAAAGAGGGATATTACATTTAACGATGCAATATTTTTTTTTTGAAAAGTTAAAAAGAGTATTTGATTGTTATATAATATGTCAAATCAAATAGTGAGTTGAATCAATTTATCATGTCAAATGTTCAGGAGCCTATGAGCGTGAAAATATTTCTTTTTTAGATCTCTTTATACCAACATTATTGAATTTTATTTGATTTAGAAAAACATATAGAATTTTCATTGTTTGAACAATATGTTAATGTGACCAATGCAAATTTGGGACAAAGTATTTATCTAAGACTACCCTACTAAACTAGATTAGTGAAACACACAAATTTTGTGTTTTAGTTTAATAATAGTACAATTTATTTTAAAAAGAAATTGTGGGTAAATAATATACATCTTAAATATTTCTCTAATTATTAGAAACTAAATAAAATCTAAAAGATATCGCACATGAACCAATAACACATTAAAATAATCTTATATGTAAATTATTTCCATGTCAATATAAAAATAATAAAAAATTAAATAAGAGTATCATGGAAGACATTTCAATTAGTGATTATCCTGTTATGAAGTATTATGTCAATTATGAGATTTGAGGTTCAAATCTTGTGTGGATCAAGCCTTAAAAAATTATGGAAGGAATGCACACACACATATCCTCATCCCTATCTACTATTAAAGTCTTGATAAAGTCATGTTAAGAGCTTGATTGTAAATCAATATGCATTGATCTCTTTATTTTGTTCAGTATTTATTTGATAGTGTTTCTTATGGAAGGAAAGAGTCTTGTATCCAAGGGTGTTATTCCTCATAATATTAAAGTTAGTGATAGATGTTGGCTAAAAACTAATGTTTTGCAACACACACACACACACACACACACACACACACATATATATTCATTCAGGTAAGTTTTTTACCTCCTACTCAATCTATATCATTTATAGATGTGTAGACATTTTTCAGGTTTAAGTTTATCTCAAGATGTACTTAGTTAAAGGTCCTTTTGTTATTGTTTTTAGATGCGATGGAACCGTGTATGCTTCAGAGGGCCATTTTTTTATCAATCAGTGGAATGGTGCGCATATTAGATTTCTTTCTCACTTACCTCACTAGGAGGAATTCCATTAAATAGTCCATTGCAATCCAACAAGATTTTGAAAGCTTGAAAGAATGTGTTTCTTCTATTGGAAATACTGGGTGGGGGGGGTGAATCACTATTTCTTTATAATTGTTATATTATTCCTGTTAAGATATATTAGTTTAACTAAAACACAAGATGTACAATAAGAAAATAATTTTATTAATAAAAATGAATAGGACTCCAATCATTTTACAAGAAATCGGGCTCCAACTTGGATAATAAAATTCTAACTCCTTCAAGGCTCCAACCATGAATGAGGACTCCAATCCTAAAATATCAAACCAGGTTCCAAATTGATCTCAACGAGGCTCCAACCTCTTATGCGAACTCCAATCCTCAAAAACCAATCTACGCTCCAACCTAGTTTCTTACAAGGCTCCAACCTTGTATGAGGACTCCAATCCTCTAGGGCTCTAGCCCTCTCTACTCACTTCAATCCTCTAAGGTGACTTCAATACTACTTCAAGTCTTCCAAAAGCCTATTCAATAATACTTGAAGATCTCTCCAACAATGCAATACTTCAAGGATTTCTCCCAGAAAGATTCAAGGATGTCTTCAAGGGGTCTTCAAGATCAACTTCAATAATTTCTATAGATCAATTTCATGGCTGCAACAAAGGATCTCCAGAAGATGCTTCCAATGTCTTATATTTCTACTATAGAACTAGCTTCAAATCTAGTATAGGATGATAGTCCAAGGTCTTCCCAAATATCACTTCAATTCAATTCCATGGTCTTCTCCAATGACGACTCCATATGATGCTACAAAAATCTTCAAAATTTCTCAAGTAGGTCCAAAAAGAGAAGCTTCAGAGATCTTCAAGGGAACTCCAATTTTCCTTCTTCTAATTCTTCAAGGACTAGTCTTAAGCTATGCTTCAAATACACTTAAAATATTCTCATAAGATGACCCAATTCTTCTCTCAAAAGATACACAAGAGGTGTCTACAAGTTTTCTTCAAAATGACCTTGATTCTAGTCCAAAACCCTCTCTCAGAATCTACTTCAAGATCCTTGAATTTAGATCATACCCAGACTTAAAGATAGGTATACCCAGGTCATAATTATATGCCAAAGCAGGCCAAAATTAGTAGTAAATGTTTGTTCAAATACAAGGTTGAGGTATCTCTCAACAAGGCCAAGATCTAGATCTCCAAGGCTGCGGTTTCTTTCTCCACATGCTGAATCTCATCCATAGGTCCAAAATTTTGTTTTCTTGGGGCGGAAAATTACAATCTCCCCAGGTCCATCTCTTGTCACAGTCTCAAAGTTTTGTTCGAAGAGGTCAATATTTTTTGAGGTCTGCTCTAGGGTGGGGCCAAAAATCTTGCTCAAAAAACACAACTTCAAGGGCTAAAGGTTATGCTCCAATTGAAGTTGAATTATGCTCTTACAAAAGGGCTTAAATTGAAGTTAATTCAGTATCAAACTCTGTGTAACTTTAGACCTGAATTCAACTCCTCCACAGGGTCAAAAATAGATCAATGGTAGGTTGAATTTTGGTATTTATTTGGGGTTGCTCCATCCTAATGCTATTCACGAGAATGAATAAATATTCTTCACAATAAACCAACAAATCCAACATAAGAGGGTTCCAAAAACCAGCCAGAGATCCACCAAGAAATTTTGAACCAAACAAGGATATCAATTATCAATTCTTCTTTCTTTGTCACTAAGTTCATGAGTTATGAATTTGTCTCCTTGCCTCAATTATGAAATTCTTCTTGTTCCACTTGCCTAGATGTATGACCGAAATGAGGAATTCACATAAAGTATTTATACTAATTCGTCATGTCTATGAATAGACATGTCTTTGGGGATGGAGGGCCAACATGATTACATTGGAGTTGAATTGTATATACTAATTTTATTTTCATCATACCGACATGTGATTAGGGATTTCAATATATATAGTTTAAATAAGTTATGTCAAACCTCCCAAGTTAGTAGCATTTTTCAACATTCCTCTTCAAAAATTAACAACCAATTCACAAATCCATGATATTAAGTTATTAATTTTATGCCTCAGATGTGCACCATTTTGAGTGACAAATATGTAAAACAATACATAAGTATGTTGGCATAGATATAATGTTCTCTTACATAGTTCTGTTGGCATGAGGTCTTTTCAAATTCCACAATATCTCTTTCAAATTTTTGTAGGCAATTTATCAATGTTATTGAATGGCTTTCAGTGGAAACCTCCATAAAACCTCACCAAGTATTGCCTTCAATTGTCAAACGTAAGAAGAATTCCTCTTTTTGGTACTATTGTGGACTCAATATGTTTTTTTTCTTAAAATCAAATTACATGGAAAGCATAAGCATATAAAGTTTCCAAGTACTATTTCTATGTGCACTACTCCTTTATTCCAGATGCCATCCATGGCCTCTTTGCATAATCTATTTCCTTAGATTGAGACCATTGATTGTTTTGATGTGTTAAATCCTTTTGTTTCTCACATTCATACTTCTCCCAGCTCTTATCTCTTTCTTTCTAATTTAGATGTATCTATACCATCCCTAGCGATCCTTATTTCAGTCCACTTCCTTATCACGAAGGCATCCTCTCAGAAGCTCCAACCCATTGACTGCTTGATCCTTTGTCTTGATTATTTGTGGCACCTGACCTATCTCTTTCATGTTTAACCTCACCATATCCATGGTTTTATCTTGCATCTTCTCCATAGGTACTTTATTTATCCCTTTTGCTTCTTCTTTTTTTGAAGGTATCAAGAACAATACGTGATTGTACTTCACTTAGTACAACCTAGTGTCATAAGAATTATCATTCAGTAAGCATATACTTCTAATTTGGTAAGCATATCTCAACCAGTCATCTATCCCTGCTACTCATTTTTAGGATGAGGTCCAACGTGTTGCAACTGAACCAATAAGCTTCTTAACAGGCCTACTCTAAGAACATATAGAATGGATCATGGTCATTCTTCCAAGCTGAAGAATTCACCCCATGAAATCACAAAGGAGGATCCAAAAATGATCCATATTATTGATTTGTAGCAAAAAAAATTAAATCGACTAGTTGACTGCTATATCAGGTTTTTGAATTCTATCGTACACTAATACTAATTCTTTTCAGTCATCCACAGTCCCACGATTATAAATTTGTCCTTATACATCAGAGTGCCCAAGGATCCAAGGGTTCTTATGGTTCCTTCCTTTCATCATGCTTACCAAGACAGGGGATCAACTCATCCTTCTTTTGTTACTTCATGTACCTACATTCATTGACAAGTACACGCAAATGAAGTATACAATAACAAAAACATGATGTCAATCTGTGAATCTAGGGTTACCATGAGACTTAGAGTTTGGATTCCTAGGGTTTTCAAGTGACAACCCTAAACCAAGGGTTTCATATATAACTTATCAACCTTATCAATGCTTACTAGACATGAGCCCTAGATAGTGCACAAACCCTAAAGACAAAGGGTTAGGGTTTCTTTGAGGGAACATAATTAGGATTTTCATATGACTATGATTTTACTAGTGTCAACAATTTTAACAACAAACCGTAGAACCATATAATCAACCAACCCTACAACAATATGTTTTGGACCCTTAACAAAAATATGCCATACATACCTCATGGATACATACTTGTAGTGGCCTACAATTTTGGATGCCATAGTTTCTTCATTGTTTTCCTTCAAGATGTGCATCAACTCAATATATCTTTTCCTATTCCATGAATAGTATACCGTTTCTCTTTTTCTTGTTTATCAGTGATGCACAAATATTAGATAGTTGTCTGCAATGGTATATCATTTCCTATGAAAGAAAACATGACCTTCCTTCAAAGAGAAGATTGTCACAATACCATGATCCTATTATTGCTTCCTTAACACTTCTCTCCCCCTTAATCCAACTTCTACCTATAGCTTCCCTTCCTTTTCAACATGACCAAATATGTAGCTTTTTCATTGATTTCTATTCCCTAGGACTAAGGTGTTAATTTTTCTTGGGGCTATATCGTTCTTTGCTTTGATAATTGAATTTTTTCATTTACACATTAAATTTATCCCATAACATCATAACATTATTCAGATTTACATCATTATTCAACAACATATGAAACTATGTAGAAGAAACAATATCATCATCAATGCAGCGGAACATAAAGTAATAATAGAAGAAAAGCATCTACACATAGAGACACTATGATTGGTTGAAGACCAGGGAAAAACCAATTATGGGGAAAACCCTTTCAAAATATTCTTATTATATTTTCATTGAGTGATTCAACAAAATAGAGTACAATGATCCATATCTTCATCCATATAACTATCATAAAAAATAAACTAAACAATATCCATGAGATGAACCCAAACATGCTCATACTCAAAACCCTGATTCAGAAGCCTGTAATGAATTGTTATTGTCTGCGGTCAACTATCGAACCCTGCGGTCAACGAGTGAAAACTTCAGTCAACAGAAAAATGTAACTTTGGGTCTCAATCGTAGGGAGGAAGTGGGCATGCAAGAGAATAGGAGCTTTTAGTTGCTCCCTTGAGCCTACAAGCCAACGACCAGTCAAATATGTCCTTTGGTAAGCCTGCTACTAAGAAATAAAACCCTAAAAAAATATGCGTGAGCTTCAGAACCTGTAATTTCGCCTTCGTGCAAACCCATTTCTTTGCAGACTTGTCTTGGACCTGTGTGAACCAAACATAAGAAAGAAAATAGAATAATTATCCATGATATCCAAATGAGGTAGAAATCACTTGTATTTATAGCCTTCCAAGGGTATCCAATTTGCTTTAGGGTCAGCCTAATCAAATATGCACATGTGGGCTTATCATTCAAAAGTACACTTTCCCTCGTCCAAATTTGATGATCTTTAGGTTGATTTTGGTCCTATTGAAAAGAGGAATTCAATACAATCATCATCTCCATCAAATGAGTTGTCCAAAGTGGAATTTGGCCCTAGTTTCCCATTTTAATACTCCCTCTCGACTAGGGAGAATTCCACCTGCATCATGTCATGTGTATCTTGTTATCAAATCACATCCAATCTCAAGTATCTCATCATCACATATCTTCATTGTTCATCTCGATTCATCTCTTGCTTATTCCTTCTTATCTCTTAATTGTCCCTGCTCATATGTTGAACATTCTCATATCTAAAAGAAGAAGAATTTGACATTGGAGGGGAGCCTAAGCTACCACCCTCTATTCATCAAGGAGCCACTTCTACCACCCGAAATCTCTACTAGCGGGGAGCCCAATGCTACCAAACGGGAAACATCATTGGGGAGCCAAATCTATGACCCGCATCAACATCAAAGAGCCTATCCCAATTCAAAACAACATCAAGGAGAACATCTCAACCTGAAACCACATCGGGGAGCTCAATCTCAACCCAAAATCTCATGGCGGAGCAAAACATCTCCAACCCCATATTGAGCAATAGGTCATATAGGGGAGCACATCTCAACCCATCCTATTGTTTGATAATCTTCCCAACAATGACCCTCAAGAGTCATGTGGTAGAACACCTGCATCATAATTCGAGCTTGGGCTAGATACCTGACTTACCAAAAGGTAAGGACCACATGCCCCAAGCCTCCTCAGCCTATTTGCCAGATGGGGAGGGACAATCCCAACAAGCCAGACTTATGGGTATGATGCCAATTGTGGGTAACAGATAGGGTTGATATGTTATTGTCCAGAGATCCCTCAACCGTAGGAGCCCTCCATCTCAATTCCACACCCTGGGAGCTCAAACAGGGGGAAGAGTTGGTTCAATGTCTTGATCTACGATGCTCTCTATAGATCAGAAATATGTGATCGTGCTCATATTTGGAAATCATTACCTCCCAATAGCAACAGTTTCCTATTCACACAGGGAATCAAATCAAATATTATATTAGAACACAAATATACATATCACAAAAAATATACAATAGTCATCCTTCCTCTAATAGAGCTAGCAACCACAAGCCTAATCTTGTCTCGTATAGTAGCACAACTGAAGATATCTACCAATCAGATCCCACCCATTATTATCACAATGTATACCTGTCATATCTAGAACCTGGTCAAATGAAACTCCAAAGAGCTTCTTCTTCCAGCCTCACAGTTATCCATGCTAGCAACATCGTACTCAACCTCGGTCATGCTTAAAGCTAAAAACTTCTCATCCAAAATATCATGGCAGATCTCATACTAAGGTAGCACCTATATGTGCTCATAAATAATGATCCTAAACAACATCGTTACATCCATGCAGTCACATATCATAGGATGAATATCTTAGATCAAACATTGATCTTCCCATGCAAATATATCGAAGGCTTCTTAGCAGCAATTCAATGAGTATGAAGTGACTCAATCATGAATTCACTCATTGAGTCACTTCATACTCATTGAATCATTGCTAAGAAGCCTTCGAGATATTTGCATGGGAAGATCAGTCTTTGATCTGAGATATTCATATTATTATATA
>APFE030709209.1:22810-40073 GCA_000404065.3 Pinus taeda
ATTCCAAGGGTGCCACGTTTGGTTGTGCCCTTCAAGAACTTCCCTAGAAGTTCCAAGGGTGCCACACCTTAACAGTTTAATTGTGATGCCAAGGGTGCCAAGTTGGTCATGCCCTTCAAGAATTTCCCCTGAAATTCCAAGGGTGCCACGTTTGGTTGTGCCCTTCAAGAACTTCCCTAGAAGTTCCAAGGGTGCCACCTTAACAGTTTAATTGTGATGCCAAGGGTGCCAAGTTGGCCGTGCCCTTCAAGAATTTCCCCTGAAATTCCAAGGGTGCCACACCACTTGCCCTTCAAGCATCCAGTGACTACGAGGGGAAAATATCATGTAATGTCATAGACCACTATCGTCTCTTATGTTGCCTACTATAGTGAGACTAATGGTGTCGGGGATCAAGGAATCCGCCTTGATGCGCGCCCCCCATTAGGTTCCTCATGAGCGACCCAACTTTGGGACCTGCCCTCATGGCATCGTAATCTTCAAGGTGAAGGTGTTTCAACCCTTCCAGCCCAAGTCATGGCGGGAGTGCTAGTGGGTGAGATCAGGGACTTTGTCCCACCCCTCCCACGTAGTTCCATCCACCTGTACAACCCCATCACCCATATGTGAGTCATTTGGTCAAACAACAAATCTGTGCCTGCAACCATTAACATATCATCATCATATAGTTAAACATGTATGGCAGATTTCAAGATCGATTTAGACTTTAAAAGATAAAACAATATGAATTTTCATCAAACCAGGTGTCATCGTCATGTCATATGCGAGCGCCTCTGATTGTTTCCTGCCATACTCAAAAATCATTAGCAACAAGGTTTCTCACTGTTATTCATTATCATAATAGCATCATTAACGATTCTTGGTCATTCACATCATTGTCCATTATAAGCCTGAACTAACGGAAGTAGGTAACAGAGGGTACACATCCCTCATGGCTATCATCATTTATCATAAATGGAAACATACATATTCATTAAGTCGTCAACATCGTAACATCATAGAAATATACCTATCTATCAAATTTATCATCATTATACTTTTAGTAGAGCGCATACATATTCTTTACTACCCTCATCATAAATTCAGATACTAAACTTAACTATTTAAATGATGCAATCATCAGAGTACTGTTAGATAAGATATATAACCATTCATGCTATCATAATATCAATGGAAAGCAAAACATCATAACCATGAATATCTCAATCGTTGATAATAGTGTCATGAGTCCAGATCCTCAACCTCAAGTCCTCAAAGAATAAAGTATAAGCCCTAAGGTTATATCAAGGTTAATTTAATATCAGAGTTTGTCAATTAGAGCGGGGCACTACAGGAAGAAGAAGCTCTTTGGAGATTCATTTGACCAGGTTCTAGATATGACAAGGATACATTGTGATAATAATGAGTGGGATCTGATTGGCAGATATCTTCAGTTATACACACACACACACACACACACACATATACATACATATACACATATATATACGGATGGGTGTTCAAACAGAACACCAATGCTTCAATCAACTATCGGTTTCCAAGTCAAGTTCAACAATATATTTTCATAACTTCTTGAAATTTGATCAAAGAGTCCAAGGATTTGCATTTCCACTTTCTTTAATAGCTTCACTATATAGATTTTATTTTCCCAAATTCAAGACATGGTACATCATGCCATGATTCTTCATTTTGAACTTCAGAGGCCATCTCCCTCTTACTTTGATCATCAGAAGCTCATTTCCTGTCAATAATAGACCATCAGTATATAAAACCAAAATCAAAGGCATACCTTGGATCACTTTTGAAGTAGAGGTTTGGATGGGCAATCCTTCCTGGCTTCATCAAATGACTTCCAATGCGGACATATCAAGCTCGGGAAGTGTGCTTCATATAATTATTTCTACAAACATAACACTTAACCAAACCGATATACAAATCAACATTGTGCAATCAAATCAACTAAGTCAACTTGTCAAGCCTTAGATGCCAAATCAAAGCTAATATCAAAGTCATAAATGTTTCTGCCAATAACACTATAACAAACTCTTTGGACTAGGTGTCAGGTGGAGCTCTCATCCAAATACTAAGTTACAACAACCTTTTATTTACCAAGCACTATCCAATCAAACTTTATCAAACCATCCTTATGATCATTGCATGAATCATTTCTGCCACTAAATATGAGTTCATACATTACAAAGAAGTCATATAAGTCTCTTCAATTCATAAAAGTCATTGAATACTAAATTACAACAGTTTATACTTTAACATGTTGATAAATCAAGGACATAAATATTAGATGATTTCTCTATCAATGATAACTGCTTGTGAATGATTTTTACTCCTTTATTTTAGGATATTCTCTTTACTTAGATTATTATAGTGTTCTTCTTCATCAAAAAACTACCAAAGCATAAACAATAAAGAGACAAGAGACACAAAATATAGGCGATCAACTAGGGCCAAAACCTCTCCAACTTGAGAGGAAAACCCAAACGAATTCTTATTCTTATAGAGACTTCAATTGACGAATACCAAGACCAAGACCCTTGACACAACCTCTACAAGACCAAGTCACAAACCCTTCTTTCCATCTTCTTTCTTCTTGAACAAGTCAAGAATAGTCAAATTGTTTGCTTTCCTTTGGATCTCGGCTACCCTTCAGGTTTTCGACCTTTTGTTTCAGATCTGCAACCCTCAACCTCTTCAAAAACACTAGTTGCAGGACGTGGGAAGTATCTCCATCAATTTTGTACCCTTGTTTCCTTTGCTTAGGATGGAGACTTCTTCTACTTCAATTCAGCTTGCATTCTTGACTTGTCTTCTTCCTTGATTTGGCCTCCTAGGATGACTGATATAATCTCGGCTTCTCCTACAGCATATGATACACCTCCTCGCACGTGTGATAGATATTAGCCCTAAAACATCCCAAAACAACTTGTCTTCTATTCCTTCCTTCTTCACTTGGAGAGAGGCTCTTCTAATGTGATTCTTGAACTTCTTTTCTTACTCCAGATTGATTGACTGAAATCTTTCTTTAAGTGAGGTCGAGTTTCCCTATTTATAGTGATTTTCCCATCAAATAAGTCAACTTCTCCTAGCACATAGGCCGACATGCTTGACTAGAGACATATTCATCTTCTTGGAAGGCCGACATGAATAGTAGCTCATGACAAGGTCTTGGAGGGTGATTGACATAATCAAAATTACCTTTTACAATATGTAACATGTCTTGAATACATGACATTGACTTCCTGGACTTTATGACTTGATGACCAACCATAAAGGCTCACAATGGGAGCCTTAACTAAAATAAAATTCCTTAATCATGAAATCCATGATTCAAGCATTACAAAAATAATTTTATTTTCTTCTTTACATCAATTACATAAAATCACAATTACACATGTCATTATGAATACCAAACCTAGTTACACTTTTCAATACTCCCTCTTAACTAGAGAGGTATTCATATACAAGGTACTTGGACATTCTCAATTTTAATAATTCTCATAAGAAGAGTCGTATTGGTAACCCATTTGCATATCATCATATCAATCGGCATTGCCATGTAGCAAGGCCTTGAATAACAACTTTATCTCTCCACAAGCTAGCGAGACCAATGATGTATATATACCCTCATCATTTTCTTTCTTGGGACATACCCCACCTCGATTCTCTAAGAGTATATTCCACCAAGACTATTCTTATCTTGGATTCCCAATCCTCAAATAATATTGGTCCTATAGGACTACTCTTATCTTGGATGCCCTAACTCATCCTCAAAGAGCATCAAATGCCAGTTGTTTACCCAATCCTCCATTCTATCTTCCCAAGTGAAGACAAGAATGATGTGTCTATCTCTCCCTCTCAACTTAGGGAGGACATACCTATTCCATTGAAGGAATGTACCCAAGCTCCCTCTTGACTAGGGACATGCTTCCGGCAACTCTTCACGTGATGATCATGGGATAACCAACTACTTGTAGAACTCCTTCCTTTGATGCCATGGATATTTTCTTTTTCATAGAGTCTACATCTATTGGGACTTCCTTGTAGGGTACAAACCATCCATCACTTTTATTCATGATTCAGTCATGTCATAATTTCTTTCATCGAAAAGTGATCCATTAGTCCATATATGGTCTTTCTTCATGCCATGTTTCCCTTCGTCATGCCATGTTTCCTTAAGGATCTTTCATCCTGCTACATGGTCATCAGCTGAGGAAGACATCCACAGTTCTTCCCTTGGCATCCTTGCATAAGCCCATCCAGATATCATTCAAAAATAAGAAATGAACATCAAATCAAAATTACCTTTGTGATGGTCTTTCATCATGACATCTTCTAGTTTGCATCAACATCCTACATACACATTGACACATCTATAAAATATATACAAGGGTCTCTCTTTTTTTCAGACTTCATCAGAGTCTTTATATCTTTCATGGAGATATCCTAGTCAAATCTTCTAGTTCTAGGATGTTGATTGCCTTCTTCACAGTTGCAGATTCCATGATCTCTTTCCTTATTTCTTCACACATTTTTCTTCGGGAATTTCTAATAAAAGTTCCTCCAAACACTGTCAACCACCTCATATTTCATATGAGGACATATTATGTTGATTTCATCTAGTTAATGTGTGACCCATGCCTTACTTCATCCTTTAAGGAGGAGATCCTTTATTTTTATCATGCTTTCGAGATAAAGAATTTATCCATGTTACTTGCAACCATATGACATGACTCTACAATATCGAATAAAAGCATGCATACCTCATTTTTCTTTTAGGTCATCCAGAATTCCTTCAACAACTTCCTTGATTGAAAGAATTTCAATCCCTTGATATGCTTCACCTCTTTTATCACCATATTATCATCCCGTAAATTCCCACAAGATGGAATTCTTTATGAAACCCTTGCTTTCTTTTGAATGGTGAACCTTCCAATGAAGATTCCAATAGAGTATCTTGAGTATCCTCATCTATCAAATGTTCCCTTTTGACTGATGTATGATGAGATTTGTGCTAGATGACCTTTTTCTTCTTTTTCCCATAAGTCCCACTTATGCTTCTAATGAGGTTACCAAAAGCTATATCCTTCCATAGGTGACTGCCATAGACTTCTATTTCAACTACTTTTCTCTATGATCATGAGCTCTTGCTTTTAATGCTTCTATGATGCCATGATGCATCCTATCATTCTCTTTAGTGTTCATGATAGCCATATCTTACAACAAAGAACTTGAAACAAGAACTTGGAAAGAACTAGGTGAGGAAGGTTATCACAGTCATAGTAGAGATATTTTACTTCCCATTTCTTGGACTTCTTCTTTTCAGCTTCCTTCACTTCTTCAGTGACATGGGCTTCTTCTCTACCTCTTTTGTTATCGTTCTTCTTGAGCTTAGGACAATCTCTATTGTAATTCCCAGATTCTTGACATCCATAGCATTAAATTTTAGCCATGTTCTTCTTCTTTTTCTGAGGACTATATTTCCCATACTTTCCTCTTCTCTTTTCCATAACAGCATATGCTTGATTTTTCTCACTTGATCCCATGTCTATCTTTGCCTTCAATCTGGTTTCTTTAATTTTTCGTAGAGACCATAGATCTTGGAATGGAGTAGCTTTTTTCTTCCCATAGATACTTGAAGTAAAGTTGCCCCACTCCTCTGGTAGTGCATTTAGTACTATAGTGGTCATCCCCTTGTCAAACATTATTTCACCCAGATCTTGAAGTTGATCCCTTATTTCAGATATCCTCATAAAGTATGAGGTTATTCCTTCTTTTGTTTCTTCCCATAGATACTTGAAGTAAAGTTGCCCCACTCCTCTGGTAGTGCATTTAGTACTATAGTGGTCATCCCCTTGTCAAACATTATTTCACCCAGATCTTGAAGTTGATCCCTTATTTCAGATATCCTCATAAAGTATGAGGTTATTCCTTCTTTTTTTTCTTCCCATAGATACTTGAAGTAAAGTTGCCCCACTCCTCTGGTAGTGCATTTAGTACTATAGTGGTCATCCCCTTGTCAATCATTATTTCACACAGATATTGAAGTTGATCCCTTATTTCAGATATCCTCATAAAGTATGAGGTTATTCCTTCTTATTTTCATATCCTTAGCTTGGAAATTTCTTGCCTTAGAGAGATAACTTCTCCTGCAGTGCTTACAGAAAACAAATCTATCAATTTGTCATATATTTCTTTTGAGATGTCAAGTTTAGATACATATGGAATGATGGGATCCTTGAAGGATTATGTGATAATACTTTGAAGCCTCACTTCCCCTTTCATAAACTTTGCATGTTCTTGGGAATATTTTTTCGATGGTTTGGTGATAGATCCTTTGGTATGATCCATAACCTCATTTTCAATGAGATTCAAATTTTTGCTCTTCTTCCATGCAAGATAGTTTGAAGCCCCACCAATTTGTTTCTTTCCTTACAAAAATACTTTTTGATAGGTTCATATGTAGACATAAATATACTTATTTGTGAAGATGCTTCTTCCACTTACTACCTCCTTGAATTTGATAATAATATAGATATTAGATAACTTCTCCTTGATGAATATCGTTATCTTAAAGAATGATCCTTGATTCCACAAAGAGGGAGATCACTTTATATCCTTTGATGGAGATGTACTTGTTGATGATTACCAATGATGACTTCTTGATGATGTCTTGACCGCTTCTTGGATGATCTTCTTCAATGGTAAGCACCTTGCTTCAACGAGAGGGAGGTTTCCTTATAATATTTTGAAGATGATGACAATTTCCTTGATCTTGCTTCTCTAGGATTAATAGTCTTCATGAAACTTTGATTTTTAGGTCCCTTCAACTTGAGTAGGGTCTTTGTGGTCTTTTGAGGATCCCAAGACTTCCTTTGGTGTAGACATCTTCTTCAATCTAGAGTTTTGACACTTCTTTGTAGATCTTGTATTTTTCTTTGATAGCCTTTGATATTTGATCCTTGAGTGCTTGTGTGTCCCTTGATGAGATGCCCTTTCCTTGATTTGGCACCTTAACTCTGATACCATGTTGAGAAATCAAGGGCATATATATTAGGTGATTTCTCTATCAATGATAATTGCTTGTCAATGTTTTTTACTTCTTTAGTTTAGGATATTCTCTTTACTTAGATTATTGTAGTGTTATTCTTCATCAAACAATTACCAAAGCATAAACAATAAAGAGACAAGAGACACAAAATATAGATGATCATCCAGAACCAAAACCTCTCCAACTTGAGAGGAAACCCAAATGAATTATTCTTCTTATAGAGACTTCAATTGACGAATACCAAGACCAATACCCTTGACACAACCTCTCCAAGACCAAGTCACAAACCCTTCTTTCTAGTTTCTTTCTTCTTGACCAAGTCAACACTAGTCAAACTGCTTTTGTTCCTTTTGATCTCAGTTATCCTATTGGGTATGTCTTATATTCTTTCCACGACTAGCTCCCCCTTCGTTGCATTGGGCGCAACACCTCGGGAAAAAAATTTTGGACCTTATATTAGGTGGGAGAACCTACCTATGGTTTTATGCATGGGTTTCACGCATAGTTTTAGGAATGTTGGTTTTCTGCCCACAGTGTTTTGTAGATCCGGTCAAGGGAACTACGGTTATGTTCTAATCTAGGGTTAATGGATTAGGGTTTACGAATGCTTCAACATGTATATATATGTATTGTAACATTGAAAGGAATATAATGGAAAATCAATCTGGTAGGCCTGATTTTGGGATCTAGGGGAAATTCTATGTGTATATCTATTTTATGTTTTATGCTCTCACCATACTTTATTTTCTATTTTTTAGAATTCCTATGCAGGTAATTTATGTACAAGGTTAAAACTTACATATCCTTTAGGTTTTTGGCCTTTTTTTCAAACCTGCAACTCTCAGCCTCTTTAGAAACCCTAGTTGTAGCACGCGAGAAGTATCTCCATCAATTTTGTACCCTTGTTTCCTTCGCTTAGGATGGAGAATTCTTCTACTTCAACTTGACTTGCATTCCTTACTTGTCTTCTTCCTTGATTTGGCCTCCTAGGATGACTGAGATAATCTCGACTTCTCCTCCAGCAGATGATACTCCTCCTCGCACGTGCAATAGATATTAGCCCCAAAACATCCCAAAACAATTTGTCTTCTAGTCCTTCCTTCTTCCCTTCGAGAGAGCCTTTTCTAATGTGATTCTCACACTTATTTTCTTATTTCAGATTGCTTGACCAAAATTTTCGTTTGAGTGAGGCGATTTTCCCTATTTATATTGATCTTCCCATCAAATAAGCCCACTTCTCCTAGCACATAGGCCGACATGCTTGACTAGACACATCTTCATCTTCCTGGAAGGCTGGCATGAATAACAGCTTGTGACAAGATCTTGGAGGGTTATTGACATAACCTTTTACAATATGTAACATGTCTTTAATACATGACATTAACTTCCTAGACTTTTATTACTTGATGACCAACCCCAAAGGCTCACCTTGATCATGAAACCCATGATTCAAGCATTACAATTTTTTTTCTTCTTTACATCAATTACATAAAATCACAATTACACATGTCATTACGAAGGCCAAACCTAGTTATAATTTTCAACATAGCTAATGCGCCAAGGCCAATGATGCTGATATACTATTGAATACCAACATTAATCACTAAAAGTCAATCTTTTAACTTAACATTGTTATCAAGGAAAACCATCAGTTATCAAGAACCCTAATTTTTTATTACGGTGCTATCTATAGCCCAAAACGTATCTCAACATCAAGTCAAAGTTCTAAATCATTATCGAGCGTCATGTCAAAACTCCAAACACTTCTTATCTATATCAATCATGCAAATCTAGTCAAACCCTTGCAACTATTATCGAATACTGTCATACACAAGCCTCAATGGTTAAATCATAATGACATATTGATATGCATATTCTAGTCCCCTGCATACACAATTTTAGTCAACACATTCACATTCTCTATAGTAATTCAAATATTCAAACTTCTCTGCTCATAGAACTTTATGTTGTCTGCTCCATGTCTGTAGGATTTTCATCCTTCAGGTGAACTTCTGATTTCATTTACAAAGCTTCACTTTTGTGTCCTACAAGAATAACCACACCCATAGGCCTTCCTCTGTGTGGTTGAGAGGATACAATGACACCCTTAGGCTTACTTCTGTGCGATTGAGGCTTACAGTAAGGAAAATTATTTCTTCTTAGACCTGAACTTTGTTGTAGACCAACAATATCATATATTTGTTTATTCATGTCCATAAATCTCACTTCAATAATAAACAATCTTATATACATATAATTCAAATGATAATTGGTGTATTGACCTTATGGAGAGATTATCCCTCTAAATGAGTTGCCTCTTTAGCTATTATTTATTCAAGTCTTCAACATGTCTATAATATTGTCATGCATCATCAAAACTGTTAGATCATAAATTCAAGCTATATAAGGGTCGGCTTCTTTATAAGAATTTAAAGATCTAGGTTTATTTATACTCTGGTCAAAAGATTCTTCTCTCAAATCTATCATTCATATTCTATCAAAGTTTAGTCCTGATGATTGATCCCCTTTGGGGTTTGAAACGTCGAAAGAATGAACACAATACTGTGGATAATCCGGATCATGCTACTCCAAAAAATTACCATAGAAGCTTAAATCTAACAATTCAAGCTATATCACATTCCAAAACATATATCCATCATGGTCATCACATCATGACATCAATATTTCATCAAGGATTGGTGTCAAATAGCTAATAGGAGTATAATTCAAGAATCATGATCACAACATAACTTCTTTATCACATAAATCAATCCATCAAGTCAAGGCATTAAATTTTATCATATGTCATAACTATGAAGCACATCAAATCTTAACCACATTCAACAAAAGATCCTAAATATCAATCTCATTGTTACACTTCTATCATCATGGTTATCATGCTTATCACAAGTATTAAAAATCGAATCAAACTACCATATATCAAAAACAATGAGCTAGCCTTCCTACGAAATCCATCATGTCTAAGATAGGATATACTTTGCCAAATATCAGGAATACCAATGTATCAAAAATCAATGTTTCTAAGTAGCTTCATAGAATCAAGAAACTCATCATGTCTAAGAAGTAAGATACTTGTTCAATACTAAGTGCACCATTTCATCATAAGTACCATCAATCCAAAACTTTTATATCCATGGATGAGCCATTTGTGAAGGTGAAATTCCAATCATACCTTAGGGCTTACCTTGCCATCAATATTGCAACTGAAACATAACATTGATGTTGAAAACACTTGGGGGGGCGGGGGGGCGTGTCAATCAGTATTCCTTAGCAATTATCATTTTTAAATCTTTTCAGAGCATTAGTTAATCTTCAATTATTATTAATGTTTATGCAGTAATAATAGTAAATAAAATAATAAAGTAGGCACAAGAATTTTAGGTGGAAAACCCCCTTCGGGTCAAAAACGACCAAACACTTTTATAATAAATTCTTTAATCTTCAGCCCCAACTGAAATGAAAGTAACAACTTCCTATAATTCTAGAAAAGCATTCTTCTCTAGCTCCCACTGGAAGGATGCCCCAACACCCTAGTTTCTTCAATAATCAATTGAATGGATGCCCCAACACCTTAGACCAACCTACCACCCTGAAGTGCTCATAGGCTCCAACCTGTAGGTGGCTTCATGCACCAGCCTAGCACCTCCTTTCCACCCTATAATGACTGAAATGAGACAAGAGTGTGGATTCTCGTACCAGGAACAACGATCCACGATACAATATAATTTACAATGATTTTGATCCAACACCCAATCACACTATGACCTGCGACCCAACCATGACATCATCCCAATAAAGACTCCTATACATCCCAATAACGCCTTTTCGACTCTAGGCAGATTAACTTTTTTACAATAACAACTCTTCCAATGATGAAACTTTTACAAATGACTCTTTTACAACTTTACAATGATGACCCTTGGCCTTGACACTTCTTCACAATATGCAGATGGTTGTCATGTCTTCAAAGGATGTCCTGATGACTCTTGGCCTTGATACTTATTCACAATATGCAAATGGTTTTCATGTCTTCAAAGGATGTCCCGCTGCAATGCCTCCTTTGATTTGATACTTCAGCTCTTGAATTCTTGCTTAAAGTTGTACTTGAATCTTCTTGTACCTGCATGCAAAATTTGCCTAGCGAAACCAATCCCAAAACAAAACAAAATACCCTTCAACTTACCTATGCCTGCAAAACACATGTAAGTGCAT
Source organism: Pinus taeda (assembly GCA_000404065.3). Lineage (NCBI taxonomy): Eukaryota > Viridiplantae > Streptophyta > Pinopsida > Pinales > Pinaceae > Pinus > Pinus taeda. Next base: position 34,107 of record APFE030709209.1, read on the forward strand.
AATAATGAATAAATACAAATTAAAATTACAATGCATACCTGAAGTGTGCTTGTCTCTTTTGTTGTTGACTTGTTGCAGTAGTAGAAAAAGACTCCCACTCTTGATATAGGCCTGGACTCTATGCAAGACTATATCCAAAACTGACCTAAAGATATATACAATAGAAACTGATGACAGACCCTAGACTTGTGATGAACCATCTAAGTACAACAATAGAAACCATTCTATCAACTATGACAAGACAAGTAACATGAACTTACAACATCATATAGATATACAAGACTTGGTGTAGCATCAAATGTGTAGTATCAAGAATAGGACATCCGAAATGTGGTATCAAAACTAACTGTGACATATAGAGACATAGAGATATAATCGATACCCTCTATATACTTACGTTGTCCTGCAAACACATATGTCATAGATGATACTTATAATTCAAATGTAAACACTAATCAAGGGACCACTAATAGTTAGGGTTTTGGATGTCATGAACCTATAAATAGTAGTATATAACAAGGGAAGTGTTATTGAGCTATGCTCTATTGGAGGTTGTCCCCTCGAAGAGGAAAGTGAACATTACATTCTACTTCTGAATAATATAATATCTTGCAACTTCTCTGTTAAAATTGGCAGCTAGGGAAAAACTTCATGTGGGTCATCTTATTCATGGCTGATAATATTTTTATTAGATTCCTCTCGTCGAGAGGTGTAGGATTGATATAAAGATAATCCGATCCCGATAAGTATTCATGGAAATATGAATTTATTTTGATTAAGGAATTATTATCAAGCCGACCTACAACTCATGTAGGCTCAGAAGCCCAACAGTCACATCTATTCAAACACCAACGTTGTGTATAAATATAAGAGGACTTTTCCTCATTTGGACTCACTCCTCTCATCACATCTCTCTCTCTCTACTGCGCAGAAACGAGTCTCTTCTCTACTGCGCAGAAAAGGGTCTCTCTCTCACACATATGAAGCCGAAGGCTGTTGAACCTAAAGTTGCAACTGCAGAAATAAAGATTGATCTGTGTGGACTAGAAGATCTCCTCTTTAGAACTGCATTGTAGGTCCATCTGGATTTCCTCTGAAAGCCACAAATTTTGGTGGTGGAATGAAGTCAATCCGATGAATGGTTTGCAAGATATCGACTGCCCTAGTTTGAAGCCGGAAACTGCTAAAACTAAAGCTGCAAATGCAAAAGTAAAGATTAACCTGCGTGGACTAGAAGATCTCCTCTTTGGAACTGCGTTGTAGGTCCATCTGGATCTCCTTTGAAAGCCACAACTTTTGGTGGTGGAATGAAGTCAATCCGACGAACGATTTGTGAGATATCATCTGCCTTAGTTTGATAATGAAGCCTCTAATGTTGATACTGTTGATCTAGGGTTTGCTACTGCTGATATGAATCAGATTTATTGTACTATTTCTCTCTACTAAACTATTGAAGATAAAAGAACATTTGATCAAAGGGTTTCCCCACACTTGTGGGGTTTGTCCCTGGCTAGCCGCCACATCTTGTGTCTCTTGACTTGGCTTGTTTTCTTTCGATCGTTTAATGTTCTATCTGCATTTTACTTTATGTACATGTGATTGCTAATTTGTGGAATATAATAAGGAAAAGAAGTAAACTGTTATAAGCATAGAACATACCATAACTTAACATGGTATCAGAGCTGAGGTGAAGACAAAGCCCAAGCAAGAGCAAGAGCAATCACCAAAGAGAAAATTGGAAAAGCTATCCTAAAATAACAATGGGGTCCTCAACACTCTTTCCTGCCGAAGATAAGCTCCATGAGAAAGTTGACTATCACGGATGGAAGATGTCTATCGATCTAACCCTAGAGGATCAAGGAGTGTTAGGTCACATGAGAGGCAATATTGTTGAGCCTCCATCAAATGCACCTCCTGCTGCCAGGAACAAATGGAAGAACAGAGAAATTAAAGCGAAGAAGATCATCTGGGACTCTGTCGACAAGCGCTTGGTGGCCTACATCTATGATCTAGACACCTCCAAGGAAATCTACAATAGACTGGTGATTTTATTTAAAGTAATGATGCAAATCAAGTTTTGTTTCTTAGAAATAAGCTAAGGGAAATCAAGAAGGGTAAAGATGAGAGTATGCAAGCATACTTCTTAAGAATCACTGAGATCAAGAATGATCTCCTATCTATTGGGGAAACTATTACTGACAAAGAAATGGCATGCACAACTCTTGGAGGATTACCATCCGAATGGTATGTGTTCAGGACTACTCTTCTGAACAATAATGTAATTCCTGGTTTCGAGGAATTAATGGCTAGATGCATTCAAGAAGAAACAAGGGTAGAAGAGTAGAAAATGCCCTTGCCTAATTCTGGGTCTAAATCAAAAAGAAAGGCTGGATCTAAGGGTGGAAGAAAAGGACGATGTTTCATTTGCAATAAAGCAGGTCACTATGCAAGGGAATGCCCTTATATAAAGGACTCCCACTGTGACGATGATCAAAATCCCTCTCATGGTAATCGAAGGAATGGAAAATTCAACAGCGAATGTAAAAGGAATGCTGGAAATCAAGGAAGAGGGCAACCACTCAAGAAGGCTAGAAATTCCAGGAATGAATCTAACACTGTTTACAATAAGCAGGCTGAATATTATCTACCAGCTTCTCTATCTACCTCCGCTCCTTCGGACTCAATGGGAATTTGGCTCATTGATAGTGGTGCCTCAAGACACTTCACTGGTTACAAAGAAGTACTCCACAACCTGGTAGAGAAAGAAAACTAACCTGGAAATTATCCTTGGAGATGACATGAAATACCCAGTGAAAGGTGTGGGCAATGTTTCTCTCAAATTGAATCAAGGTAATACGATTCACTTACAAGATGTATTATATGTACCTGATCTCAAAAAGAACCTGGTATCCATCTTAGCAATGGAAGACAAAGACTACAAGGTAACCTTCAGTGATGGTAAGGTACGTATATGGAAAAATAATGTTAAGGATGCTTTCACTCTTTGGTTTCGAGTTGATTCTTTATATCAGGTTGGTGGAAGTCCGCTAGGTCTCATGTCTTGTGACACAATGCTTTAGTCCGAACTTTGGCATTGGAGGTTTGCCCACCTTCATTACAAAGCTCTACCCGATGTAAGACAGATGGTAACAGGGATGTCTGAATTCCAAGTAGAGAAAGAAGGTGTATGTCCGGGATGTGCCGAAGGAAAGCTCAAAAGGGGACCATTCCCATCAAGTCAAAGAAAGACCTCCAATATATTACAACTAGTTCACTCAGACATATCAGGTATGATGCTTGTAAAATCCTTGGGAGGATATTCATATTATCTTACTTTTACAAATGACTATTCTCGAAAGACCTGGATATACTTCTTGAAAAAGAAGGACGAAGTGTTCCCTTGGTTTCGACACTTCAAAGCCCTAATCGAGAATCAAACAAAAAAGAAGATCAAGATTTTAAGAACTGATAATGGGACTGAATATGAATCTAATGAGTTCCATGATTTTTGTAAAGAGGCTGGCATCAATAGGGAGACAACTACACCATATACTCCTGAACAGAATGGTGTGGCAGAAAGGAAGAACCGCACAATTATGGAAGCTGTCCGGGCCATGCCACATGATCAAAGACTTCCAAAGTTTCTATGGGATGAAGCTGCAAACACTACCGTATATGTACAAAATCGATGCCCCCATCAAGCATTGGGTTCCAAGACTCCTGAAAAAAAGTTCACTGCATTCAAAGGGAATTCATAATTAGTCACGATGTCACCTTTGATGAAGATATGGCTCTCAGCAAGGTGAACAATCTTCCGACTTTGAGGAGCTCTCAAGAAGCCGACACTAGGGAACCGAAAAAAAAGGATGATGAATCAATGCTTGATGTAGAAGAACCCATGGATCCGATTGATCCTCCTCCACATGAGCCTTCCTCTTCTAGGAAGAGGCCTTCATGGCTTAGGGGGCTACTTGATGATGCTGAAGGACATGCTACACCCCGAAGAACCTTTCGTGAAAGTCAGAAACCTAATAGGTCTCAGGGATACCTGACCATCATGAGCACAATCATACAAAATGAGCCTTCATCATTCTCAGACGTCGTCAAGCATCAAGTATGGAAGGATGATATGACCAAAGAATATGAGTCTATCATGAAGAATGATGTCTAGGAAGTAGTTCCCAGACCCCAGAACAAGACAGTTGTTACTTCCAAATGGCTTTACAAGATAAAGCATGCAGCAGATGGAAGTACGAAAAAGTATAAGGCTCGTTTTGTTTCTCGTGGTTTCTCCCAGAATGAAGGTATAGACTATGATGAGATATTTGCACCTGTTTCCAGATATATGACCATCCGCTCGATCATAGCCCTTGTCGCTTCACAAGGATGGAACCTACATCAGATGGATGTCAAGACTTCGTTCTTACATGGCTCAATCAAAGAAGAGGTATACTTAGAGAAGCCCGAAGGATTTGAAATTTATGATCGAAAATCTCATGTATGCAGGTTGAAGAAGGCTCTCTATGGGCTGAAGCAAGCACCCCGAGCATGGTATGAGAGGATCAACAGCTACTTGATGAAGCTGGGATTCACTAGGAGTGAAGCTGATCCTAACCTTTACTTTAAGGTTGAAGATGATAAACCTCTCATACTGGTGTTGTATGTGGATGACCTCTTTCTAACAGGTGCAGACCCTCTCATTCTCAAATGTAAGAGGGAGTTGGCTTCTGAATTTGAAATGAAGGACCTAAGTCTGATACACTATTTCCTAGGACTTGAAGTGTGGCAGAAGCCAGGAGAAACTTTCCTATCTCAAGGAAAATATGTGGTGAAGATATTGGAAAGATTCGATATGGTGAACTGCAAGCCTGTAACTACCTTGATGGAGCTTGACTTCAAGAAGTTAAGCGGTAGTGTTGCTGGACCTGTTTTACGAAATGCTACCAAGTATCAACAACTCGTCGGAGCATTAATGTTCTTAGTGAAATCCCGTACAGATATATTCTTTACAATCAACACGTTGAGTCAACATATGGTTGAACCCCACCACATACATTGGATTGGTGCCAAGAATCTACTGAGATATCTTTGTGGCACTATCACTTATGGGTTAAGATACACTGCCGGAGATGTGAGACTATTTGGATACACAGATGCTGACTAGGCAGGTAATGTGGAGGACCGTAAGAGCACTTCCGGATGTTGTTTCTCCTTGGGATCTGCTTTGATATCCTAGATGAGCAGGAAGCCGAATTCAGTGGCTTTGAGCACCGCCGAAGCAGAGTATATTGCTGCCAGAATGGCTTCCTATGAGGCAGTTTGGTTGCGAAAATCTTCAGTGAGCTGTTTCGATTTACTTTGGATACCACCATGATCCTTTGTGACAACCATAGTGGGATTTTCTTGTCAGAGAATCTCGTATTTCATGATCGCTCCAAGCATATCGATATCAGATACCATTGTATTCGAGATATGGTGCAGTGGGGAGCTATAAGGCTCCAACATATTGGTACAAATGAACAGGTCGCCGACATTCTGACAAAACCCCTTGGGAAAGTAAAATTTCTAACTTTCCGAGAACAACTTGGAGTTGTTCAAAGACCCTCTGATGAGGGTCATGAATGATGCATTGAGCTCTGGGAGCTCCAAGGGGGTACAGGGTGCTTCTTGGAGCAGCATATGACCACAAGATGATTCACTATCCCCTGGTGGTATACATGTACACCCCGTGGCAACATTGTAGTAGGATTGATGTGTTCTCCTGTCAGGCCTGGATCGATGTATTCTCCTGTGAGGACAGGATTGATTAGTTCTGCTGTCGAGGCATCCTACCCATGCAGTCTACAACTCATGAGAAGTACCTCTCATCTGATCAATGAGTAGGGAAATGAAGTTAGGGACCATAGTAGTATCGATGGACGCATCGTTGTATCTACCGTACTCCCTACGCTAGGATGACCTCCATTG
>APFE030709225.1:0-11051 GCA_000404065.3 Pinus taeda
TCGGAGGAGTTTCTTCAATGGCCAATGTTTCTCTTGCCATAACTTTGGCCACAAAGCAGCTCAATGTGTTGCCTATAAGACAATCATGACTAGAGAAGCCCAAAAATAAAGAAGTATGACTGGAATCACAAAAAGGAACTATAACAACTTTTCTAGCCTTCAAAATGAAATTGAATGTTCTATTTGTAATAACTTCGGTCATGAAGATTCTGAATGCAGGAGCAAGTATTGGAAGACAACTCAGAAGGAACAAACCTCAAGTGCCAGAACATGGAGAATGAAGGAACCGCAACCAAAAAGATGTGGGATAGCTTTATATGCAGAAGGACAAGAAAATCAATGGTACATTGATAGTGGATGTTCAAAGCATATGACAGGTGATAAAGAAAAACTTGAATCATATAGTGCTTTATAAAAGGGAAAGAAAGTTTCTTTTGGAAATGATACCCCTACAGTCATAAAAGGAAAAGGCATTGTTCAGTTGAAAGAAAAAGTCAAAGCTGGAAATGTTTTGTATGTTGATGGCTTGAAGCATAATCTACTAAGTGTCAGTCAGATGTGCGATCAAGGAACCGAGATAATATTTCGATCAAATGGGTGTAGTGTTCATGATCTTGATACAGGAGAAACAGTGATCGAAGGCAGAAGAACTCCAAATAATTTATACATATTTGAAGAAGGACAACAACAATGCTATTTGAGAAAGGATGATGAACACTGGTTATGGCACCGGAGGTTGGGGCATCTAAGCTTCTCACAAATAAGGAAAGCATGCAAATACCAGGTAGTTCGTGGTCTTCTAGATATCAAAATTCCAGACAACACTATATGCAAATCATGTCAATTTGGTAAACAAACCAGAAATAACTTCCCTGAGAAGGAAGGATCAGCTAGCAGGCCTCTTGAGCTAGTCCATACAGATGTATGTGGTCCATTTAGGACAAGGTCACCTCGAGGAGAAGAATACTTTATATTATTCATAGACGACTTTTCCAGGATGGTTTGGTTAGGAATTATGAAGCACAAAGACGAAGCATTCAAAAAATTCAAATCTTTCAAAGCCTTGGCTGAAAATGAATCAGATCACAAAATTAAGTGCCTTAGATCTGACAGAGGTGGGGAATTTACCTCAAATGAATTTTTCGATTTCTGTGAAGAACATGGAATAAGAAGGGAATTCTCTACAACTAGGACTCCTGAGCAAAATGGAGTAGTGGAAAGGATGAACATAACGGTTCAACAAATGGCTCGTGCTATGCTTGATGAGTCTAGAACTCTCGCAACCTTCTAGGGTGAAGCTGCATTTGCTGTGGTTGTTATTCTCAACAAAACAAATGTCCGAGTGAACAACACTCAAACTCCTCATGAGCTCTGGTATGGTGAGACTCCTTCAGTAAAGCATTACAAAATTTTTGGAAGCAAATGCTATATTAAGAATAATGATGAACAACTTAGAAAACTTGAACCTAGAGCGGATGAAGGCATTCTTCTTGGTTATTCTCCCCACATAAAAGCATATAAGTGTTACAATAAAAGACTTGGAAGAATTGTTGACAACATTGATGTAGTGGCTGATGAAAAAGGATACATTCCTAGGCAAGTAAATTATGAAAATATCGAAGAGGATGAAGACTACCCTCAAAATTAGATTGATGATGAAGAAGAACATAAAGAGGCACCAGAGGAACAGATAAGGATAGAAGAGAAGACTCCATCCAGGTATGTTCAGAAGAATCATCGAGAATCTCAAATTTTGGGACAAAAGGAGGCAGGTATACAAACAAGAAGAACAATTGCAGAAGCCTCAAGCTATTTGGCTTTGCTCTCCTCCACTGAACCACAAAATGTAAAAGAGGCATGCAAAGATGAATGTTGCGTCAAGGCAATGGATGAAGAACTTTAGGAACAACACTTGGGAGTTGGTTCCTAGACCAAAAGATAAGAATGTCATAGGAACAAAATGGATCTTCAAGAACAAGTTGAATGAAAATGGGGAAGTTATTAGAAACAAGGCCGCCTTGTTTGTAAAGGGTATGCTCAACAAGAAAGAATAGACTTTGAAGAAACTTTTGCTCCCGTTGCTAGACTTGAGGCCATCCGAATGTTCCTTGCTCTATCAACCTTTCAAAAGTTTAAAGTATTTCAAATGGACATGAAATCAGCCTTTCCGAATGGAGACTTAGAAGAATAAGTGTACATTGAGCAACCAAATGGTTTCATTCTTGGGAATGATCCAAATCTTGTATGCAGACTAAAAAAGGCTCTCTATGGTCTTAAACAGGCTCCAAGGGCTTGGTACTACAGTTTGGACAAATATCTTCATCAACAAGGATTTTCAAAAGGATCAGCAGATAGCAATCTTTATATAAAAATTGAAAATGACAAATTGCTAATACTTATTGTGTATGTAGATGATATTATCTTTGGCAGCAATGAAGAAGCTATGAGTCAAAGCTTGCCTTGGTGATGCAGAAAGAATTCGAAAATGTCTTTTCTTGGAGAACTGACATACTTTCTTGGATTGCAAATCCAATAAAATGAAGGCGGTATCTTCTTGTCTCAAACCAAGTACCTCAAGTAGATTCTGAAGAAGTATGGCATGGAAGATTTGAAACCAGTATGTACCCCTATGGTTACAGGATGCAGTCTCAGTGTAAATGATGAATCAACAGTAGTGCATCAACCAACCTACAGATCCATGATCGGAAGTCTACTTTATTTGACAGGTACCCGACCAGACATCATGCATGTCGTAGGAATAGTTGGAAGATTTCAGGCAAATCCTAAGGAAACTCATTTTCAGGCAGTAAAGAGAATTTTCAAGTATCTTCAAGGAACTCAAAACTATGGCTTATGGTATCCTAGAGATACAGATCTCACTCTTCATGCTTACACTGATGCAGATTGGGCTGGAAGCGTAGATGACAAAAAGAGCACAAGTGGTGGTGCATTCTTTATGGGTTCCAGATTAGTATCTTGGTTCAGCAAGAAACAGAGTTCGATTGCTTTATCTACAGCTGAAGTGGAATATGTGGCAGCTGCATCTTGCTGCACTCAAATCCTTTGGATGATGAAAACCTTGCAGGATTTTCAGATCACTTGTACACCACCTATCTCCATCTTATGTGATAATACAAGTGCAATCAACATTTCAAAGAACCCAGTCATACATTCAAAGACCAAGCACATACCGATCAAGTATCACTTTCTCCGGGAACAAGCGTTGGAACAAAAGATCAAGCTGGAGTATGTTCCTTCTAAGGAACAAATTGCTAATATACTCACCAAACCACTGCCCAGGTACAATTTTGAAAACCTCAGATAGAAGCTGGGAGTAGTTGATGCATCATCTTGCTGTTAAATCTTGTCAGTTTCAGATAAAAATGGGTGTACGCGAGTTTCCTGAGGAGGATCCACGTACATGCGTCGATTTGTGTAGATACAGTCGCGTATATGGAGGTTTGATGGATATCTGTAGGGACAAGCTCTAGTTGAGGTTAGTCTGATTTGGGTCTGATAGAGACCATCTGGCACAGGTTCAAGGAGAGTAGATAAACTTCTAATGATGCATTGTTGGCATTATCTTAGAAGCTTTCGGTTCTAGTTCACAGCTGTTGTTGGTTTCAGGTGGAACAATTGCAGAGGGAGAACAAAAGGAAAGCATGGTTGCTGATCTGAATGGTGATTGACAGATGCTGCTGCTATCAATTATTGGTGACTTTCATCATTCTTGCTCTAGATATTTCATCTCTATGTCATGTATCTCTTTTATGGTGTCAAGGTCATGTAACGGCCTATTTTGGTTTCCCCACTATGCCTGGGATGAAGATGTAATGTCCTTGGTTGTCATATGTAATTTTCTGATGTATCCCCACTTGGTTGGGTGGATGGTCCCCACGTGATTAGGTGATGGATGTATGTATTGAGTCTTTTAATGATAGGAAGGTCTTTTATGATGTATATGTCATGGTTCTTCTTGAAGAACATCTTTTTAGGATCTTGGGGGTGGCATCAAGTCCAAAGGGGGAGATTGTTGGCATTTTGGCATTGATTTAGAGCTATAGCATAGGTGTTGTCCTTGATGGCAACTCTCTTTGGTAACAGATCTTAGTTCAGGCTTTTAGAATGAAGGAAAAGACATATGCGTAGGTTCATTTAGACGAAGACATGTATACACGCGGGTTAGATGTTACAAAAGCGTGTTTATGTTGGAGAACTTACTTTTGGACTGTGGTAGTTAGTCCTTGGTATTTGAACCTATCGTTTTGGACCATGGTGTCTCGACAGATGTGTTGATCCCAGGTATTGGATCCATGGTATTGATTTATTATGGTTTTGGACCATGGTATTGTGTAAGGCATAAGTCTATAAAAGAGGAAGGATATCATTTGGTAAATGACTATCGGAATTATTATTGAGTATATGATAAAGTGTTAGATCTGGAATACTGGTAATTGGTTTATGGTGTAGATCTGGATCTGAATGAAGGAGGAACCCTAGCGTAAAGAGAAGGATAAGTTCTATTGATGGGTCATAATCTTTAAGCTTGAATGATAGTATCTTTGTATGATTTTGGTCTGTTATATGCGGCGCTTGCTTGATCTATAACACTGATAATCTGGGTTAATTAGTGTTTGAATATCTGAAAGAGCGAATTATCCTTTATATCTATACGCAGGTTTGGTGAAGCTAAGGCGCGTATACACATTGTTTCAGTGAATGAAAACAACGTATACGCGGGTTGTTCCAAACATGGAGGCGTATGCACGCATGTTGCAGGTTATTGAAATAGCGTATATATTTTGAGTTGTGATCTAGCTGCTTCTGTTTATTGCTGTTGTGTTCTAGGTTCAGATTTTGGTGTGTGGTTTCTGGTACTGTGTTTTGGGTATAGTTGTCAGAGAAGTATCTACTTGATTCATATCTAATTGGTGAAAAGGAGATTGATTGATGGAGAAATTCTTGATTGATTGATGTTCATGGATCCAATCTGAAAATTTATGAAACATGGTCCCTGGAAGAAAGAGAAGGTTGTAGCCTTTAGTAGGCCAGTACCTAGACACTAATATCTTGGCTAGTGCCAGAGCTAAAGGGGGTCGTAGCTCCCTTCCAGGAGAAGCTGGAGAACAAGAGAGGCTTGTAGCTCTCTGCAGGTTGCAGCCTGCGTACTGGTAAAGGACTGCACCAATTCATTGTAAAAGAAGTTTCTAATTTAAAAGAAGATAGAGACGAATTGCAGCAGGTGGTTTTCACCCACATTGGGTTCCACCTTATATCTTGTGTTCTTATGTGTGATTGTCATTCTGCTCTGTTTTACTATTTCTGGCTACTGGTTATTTGATTCTGAAACACAGATTAACAATTAACATCAGAAAGATAAAATAAATTAAAAGTTTGCTTCGTATACGCGGGTTTCCTTCTGCACAGTTGCGTATATATGCAGGTTTAATTAACTGAAGTAGCGTATATCATTTGATTTTGGAAAAGGAATATTTGACTTGATAATAATAATTCACCCCCCCTCTCAGTATTATTTCCAAAACATCCATTTTTTTGTTGTTTCCTGGTATATCCTCCATGTTAGCATCCCCTTCCTTCTCATTGGGATTATTCTTTGATTCCTGGTTTGTCCCGTTGATTTCAACTTCTTTTTCTAAGATCTTGAAACTATTGTGGTTTGATTGTCTGTCTTCAGTGCCTTTCTTTTGGTACCTCTTGCCTCCTTTCCCTTTACCCCCCACCTTAGTAAAGCCTTCAGGATCCTTGCTTGTAGTGGCTTCGTGTTGTTCTCCATCATGTTCAACAGGCAGTCCCTGTATAGGTGCCCATGTTCATAGCACTTATGACACCTGAATGGGACGTGTTCATAATCTACCGTCTACACCCATTCGTCATCATACACTTCCAAAATGATTGCATCTAGAAGTGCCCCAGATAAGTCCATTTCCACACATATCTGGGCGAATGAAGTGTTTTTGCCTCTTAGAGAAGTATATGAGATTTTTATAAAATGCCCTAGCTTGTTACCGATAGTCTTTAGAGACTCTAATAGCCAATAATATAAAGGAAGGGAGTAGAGTCTTATCCATATTGGCACCGAGGTGAAAGTTTCTCATTCTGGGACAAAGTTCATTACCCATGGTCTCATGTAAAGGCCTGTAGATGCGTAAAAATAGGGTCCTCCCTCGAACACTCTATCTTTTTCCTCTAAGCTTGGGAAGACCGTCGTGAAGAAACCCTTGGACCCAAGGCAAAGTTCTATTTTCCCCTTTGGTTTCTAGTGGTCCCTTATCCATGCTTGCAAAGCCTTCTCCATCAACCAGACCCCCATAAATTTATAGATAACAACATATTCTGCCATGTGTTCTCTGTGCACCTACAGCACTGGGTCACTTAAATGACTAGAGGAATAGTGGTCGCCTTGGGTTTACATGCCCCTGATGTATTCATGGAAGCAACTTTCTGACTACTATCCTCTGTCCTCTTCTCCTTACCATCTTCCTCATGGTTCTCTTCCTGTTCTTGAGGTCCGATGGTTTCCGATTTTTCTTTATTTTGTAACCTCTATTTCCACCTCCGCTGGTTTCTTGAAGCAATGGGATCCAACTCCCTTGCTTTTGTCTGCAACCAGTTGACTGTGGGAGGGAGTATACCTCCCTCCTCTACGCCCCACCATGGTTACCAGCTACACAAACCCTAAAGCAAAACCCTAAATTTGATTTGCAGAGAGAAAATTGATGTTTTCAAGGATATAATGTTTAGTTGAAACAACCTCATATGATCTTTGTTTTACGCACACCATACCTCGTTAGAAATATCTATCCGAGGACTATAAATTTTTAGTGGAAAATATTGGTCCACACTCCATGTTTGCCCCAATTTTTTCTGAAAACCTCATTTAGGGCTTCAAAACATCTCCAGAAGTTTAGGACCCAAAAAATGCCAAAAATAGTAAACTATGCTACAATCAAGGAAACTGAAAAAATGAAAGAGACAGTGGCAGCGGTCCAAGTGGAATAGGCAGGTTGCCACCAACATCCACTTGGATTAGTCCTCTCCCCTTAGGAAGAAATAATATCCATTACATTGAGTGCCTCCATGAGATGGGGAAACTTCCGCTGAACTTGGTCCCTAGTGAGCCACTTGCCTTGGTGCAGGAGTTGGCTAGCTTTGAAAACCCGATATTTGGATCTTCTACTAGAGAGTGTTCTTGATATGTGTATCCATAATCCGATCATTTGTGGCATGTTCCGTGTAGTCTAGGTTTAAATCTGTTGGTGTGAGTTGTTCTGCAATGTCTAATGTGTCTAGTAATGGTGGGAAGTGTGGTTGAGGCAGCCCACATTGAAAATTGTGTGTAGGCCAAGGAATGGGGGAATGATGAGCTCAAAATAATTATCTCCCATAGCCTTGATAATGGTATAATGACCATATCATAGTGGTTTGAGCTTCCGATTGGCTTCGGTAAGGAGTTATTTCTTCAAATGTAACAAAACATTGTCGCACGTTGGAAACTTGTGTGGCACCCTATGTTGTTCATGTCGCTACTTGTACCTGGTATTTGACTTCTCCAAGCTGTCAAGAACCTACTGGTAGATGTGTTGGAAGTGTTTGATAAATCTGGTTGCTTTATCAGCCTCAGAAAATACATTTGTGAATTCTATTTGTGTAGTCGCATGAGCCATGTCAACATCAATCATACACAATGGTTGAAATCCTAGACCCACTTGAAAGGGATTGAAACCAATTGAACTATGGAGAGATATGTTATAAATATGCTACACATAGGGAAGAATCTCATCTCAAGTTTGTGGATGCTTGACTTGACAGTGCAAGAGCACCCTTGTGGGTGAGGAGAAGATGTCCCTGTATTTTTAAATGACCATACCCACCTACTTCTGTTACTTGGACGAAGTCTTCTAGGGGATCATGGATGTGGCTACGATATTCCCCTTACTTTGAGAGTGAATCAAAAAGGAAAAAAAGATCCCAGTTTAGGAGATGATCTTATTGCATTTCTTAGTAGAGATCAAAGAGATGGTGGTAGGCTGGGTTACCTTTGGTATCCTGTATAACGTATTACCCAAATAAATAATAACAGAGTGAGATATAGAATCATATACATCATTCTGCTTCCACAAGTATGGTTTTCATAATAATAAATCACAAACTTCAAGAGGAGAAGCATCACACAGTACTTCATCCACGAAGGGCTTGATGTTGTAGGGAAGGTGGCACTGCTGGCTGACTCAGAGATCTCGTCCTTAGTGAAGCCACCCGATGCTATACATTTATGGGACCTGGGTGTGGTGTGGTTGGTAGGCCCAATTGCTTCATGACATCTACTAAAATGAGGTTCTTTTGGCTCCCATTATAAATATTGAATTGTAGCGGCAAACCCTTCACCCACATCTATGATTGGAAGAGACACTCCCCCTCCTTTCGATTATCAAGCTCAATATTATGGATCTTGGTGGTGGCCACTGTGGAACTGAGCTCTACGTCAATGATATACTTATCTTTTTCATTCCCCTTGTTCGGTTCTGACTCAGAGTCAAAACATGCGTCTAATTCAGAAGCCTTTAGCTCGACCACTAGTGACTGCTTGGACCGACACTCACTTGTATTTTGAGTGGAGCTCTTATGGAACTCACACCACTTTCCCATGTCCTTCTTTGTCTTTGAGGTTTTGTTCTTTTCTTGCAACCTCAACGGGTTAGCCTATGTCACCCTGCCTTGGCTCTTTGGTTTGGGGGTTCCTTTTGCTTGCTTCGGATTCACAGATCCAAAGTTTTGTTGTTTATGTTTAAACTTCATCTCAATCTTGATAGTGTACCGGTACTCCGTGCTGAGCGAGGAGATGTCTCGGAATACCATATCACCTTGGATGTACCTGTGTAGAAAACTGTGGTACTTGAGTACCAAATGTCGCTTATAATCCTTGATACCCAACTTCATGCGAAGGGTATGAAAAACATTGGTAAATTCTAGTTTATCTTGGTCCCTTCCCTATTGCAGCATGGTCCACTTTATGTATTTACCCTCATAGCTCCCAACAGGGTAGTACTTCTCCTAAATAGTAAATTGTGCTAAAATTAAGGAAACTGAAAAATTGAAATAGACAGTGGTAGGAGTCCAAGTGGAATAGGTGGGTGGCCACCAGCATCCACCTACATTAGGCTAACATTGCATGTGTAGCAGACACCTTCCTCTTCCTAGTCTGACTCCCTTTGATGCAAGTGAAAGAAGGCAATGAAAAAACTTCAAATGAGCAAAGATATGGGTAATCCTTCAATCCCAAGTTGCAAAAGGTAAATAAAAATAGGAAAATCTATTCTACTTTGGTTGGAAAGTAAAATATAGACTAATTACAGAAATCAACATTCAAGAAGAAAGCGACGTAAGAGCTAAATGATGACCTAATAAAGTACCATCTCAACCAAAGTGGTCTCAGAGTATTCATAGACTATAAATATACTTATATCATGAATTTAGAGTGAATTCGAGCAAGGAAGATATTGAAAACAAATTTCTATAGGATACTATAGGATTGCTACAAGATGTATTCTTTTCAAGTTAACTTATCAAATGAAACATAAAATCAAATTACAATGATATGGGGTAGATTTTTTATTAATTAGGATGTACTGTGACTCTAATCCAAGTGGAATCATTCAAAAAAACCCTTGTTAACATGTGCTAAAAAATAGTAGAAAATTACTACTCTAAATTAACTAGAAATTCCAGAATCAATGCGCTAATTAACCTACCAAATGCCTTACGAAATCAAGTGCAAATACTATGGGGTAGTTTTTTTTATTAATAATAATGTCATTATAAATAAACCCAAGTAGAATCAAATCGAAAGAGATTTGTTAACATGTGTTAAAATTGAGTAGAAATTTACTACTAAAAACTAGAAATTTCATAGTAATGGACTAGTGAGCTTATTTAAGTACCCAAATGCTTAATCTAATCAAGGGAAAATGTTTTGGGGTAAATTTTGTTAATAATTTGTATGTTTTTAAGATTCAATCCAAGTGTAATAAACTTGAAATTATCTCATTAATACATGATAAAATTTAGCAGAAAATTACTCCTATTTTGTTACAGGATACTTCCAAAAATTCCAGAATTGTGAACTAGTAAACCAATCCGAGTAGCTCATTGATTAATATGAATTTGAAAATATTTTCTAAGGATGGATCATAATTATAAATGCATAAATTACATGCACAACCAATTATTTCAATCATTTAACCAATCTAACCTACAACAAATGAAACATGAGTATTAAGGGTAGAAATAGGAAACAAAAAATTAGAGATGCAAGTGAATAAAACATTCAAAGAAGATGAATAAATTGTACAATAAGGCTCTAAGGCTTCTAGGATGGCCAAACACATGGAAACTTAGATTCATATGAAGGAATCTAAGCTTTAGAAGCTAAAAATGACACCAAACTTCATTATTTGAATCAATCCAAGTGAATCCCTCCTAGAAATGAAAGTAGAATTGTTAAATAACAAGTGTTCTCCACAATAAGACTAAGAAATACATGCCCCTAAAGGAAAATTTAAATTGATACTTATACAAATTGATGGGGAAGCATCATCCCTGGAAGGAGGAAGCTTTCCCCTCGAAAATCCCTCAAAATCTGGATCTGGTTCCCAATAGTAGGAATTTTCATTAAATGACAGAGAGCACATTCGTAGATTTTCCCAATCATTGGCTCTCCAAAATTTGTTCAATAATTTCATAATATCCTATTCATTTATTATCCAATCTTGGTCCATCCTGTAGCAGGGAGAAATTTCATATATTATCTCATTCAGAATTTACTCAATATTCTCCCAATATTCTACAAAAATAAATAATATTAGGCAGATAATATGCAATTATATCCAAACCTTCCTAGTGAACACATTATATCTCAAAAACATGTCATAAAATTCAAAGAGAGAAGTTAAATGCGCTTAATTATGGTCATATGGGCCTTAAATTATATCTAATTTGGAGGCCTGTCAGTAATTATATTAATGGTGGAGGTA
>APFE030709230.1:6474-22483 GCA_000404065.3 Pinus taeda
TAGAGTTGCACATAGGTGAAAGGGAGTGTGAGTTACTACCTTGACTAGATGATTGATGAGTGGGGGTGAGAGGACATTCAACCATAAAAAATTGGTGGCCCTCCTTCTAGCACCAAAAATGTTGACAATGCTAGACCTGACAACATTCAGGGGATTTCCACGGTATGAAGTCCCAACAAGACCTCACACTATTTGGTGTAGGAGTCCCATCTGATATGATGGGTTGGTTGCCACTGCCTTAAAGTTTTTCCTTAGCTCTTGCTTGTCAGTGCATGAGAGTGGTCTACTTTGTCTTCGAATAGCGAGGTTCGTGTGCCTATTGAGTGCTTAGTGTTACTTGTGTCAAGGTTCTTTCACCACAGAGGGAGAGGGTGGAAGTGAGTCTCTAGTCAAAAAGGAAGAGTCCCAACTCTGTTAGAGACAAACAACACAACAGGACATGCATAGCTTCTAACGAAGTAGTCCACATGGATGCGAGAGTCACAAACACACAATGAGTAGATAGCACGTACAAGACCCAACGAGGTAGTCCACGCGAGTGTGATGGTCGTTATAACAATTTTATGGGAATGGTTATGTCTAGTGTCTAGAGAGGCATCCCACATGGGCAAAACAATGCTAACAACTTATACAACACATTTTCATAAACATATGTATTAGAACAACCAAAATAGTTCAACTATCTTAACACGGGCTAAAGCAACATGCATTACAAGTGTTCAAAGATTAGTCTTACAAACAACTAAAATACATGTGAGAAAATGTGTTGGCTTGTTATTAGGCTTCTGAATTAAGAAAAAGTTCCAAGACACATCGGTACACCATACATCACTAACCCCATAACTAGGGCATTGGAGCCATTGCTCGCTCCTTAATGAAAAGACAACAAATGCTCAAGGCTATGTGGGAGGAGCCAAGGTGAAAAAGTCTTTTGCATGTAAAAATAAAGGGTATTTATAGCCAAGGCTAAAAATGGCCCTTGTGACTATTCGACTTCCCTCATGACTGTTTGACTTTCATGAATTTTCAACTTTACAGGACTCTTAAGATTTACATGTGGGTCTCTTGGACTTCCATGTTACATTACATTGATAACAACAGTATGGCCCACAGTAGTGGTGTGGCCGAGATGACTCATGACATGACTTGACACAACAGTGTTGGTATGTTCATGTTGTTGTTGGTGTCCATGTCGATCTGCAGTGTTGGTGAGTGATGGATGTGCTCTTGGTGTATCATAGCTTCACCTCCCCATGGCAAGGGGTGTGGAGTCTTCAATGGTGTTGGTGTTCACTTGTTTTTTACATGTGCATGTATCTCCTTCACTTGTACTTGGGATGCTCCATGTGTTCATCCATTCGTGAGCAAATCTCTTCGCATGCATTCTTTGTTCATCCATTCATGAAACAATCTCCTTGCATGTGCTCCTTGTTCATCATGTTCGTCGTCACATCACGTCTCATCCATGTAACTATATCTACAGTCACTCACGACGAGATGACATCAAATCCAGAAATCTCCTAGTTTACCATGATGCATTATCTTTCACTTTCGGATGTAGGTGACTGAGAGAGAGGAAAAGGCTCTGAAACTACACAGAGAAAATTTGGAGTTGGGATGCAGGCTTTGGGCACTGCCGGTGAAAATTGCGCAGAGGTCATTGGGAGACTGAGATGGGAAACCAAGATCAGCAGTGACTGTCCATGGGATCTGGCTCGGCTAGAGGGCATATCTTCATAATTTTTTCAGGGAGGTAGTGCAGGTAGAAGAGGAATATTGGCTACAAAAACTATGCAATTTCGTTGGGGAGCTAGTAGCGGGCTACGAGAGGCTGCTTGTAAAAATTGCACAATTTTTCTAGTAAGAAAGCAGTGGGAGGCTGCTTGTAAAAATTGCACAATTTTTCTAGGAAGAAAGCAGTGGGAGGCTGCTGATAAAAACTATGCAGAGCTAGAAGGCTAGCCTGCTCGACATCCCTACGTAGTTTCTAAGCTGAGCGGAATGTTGGGTAGTTGGGAGACTGCTCATGAAAATTGTGCAGTTTTTAGGATGAGCAGTAGGCTGACTGGCGGGGTGACCGGCTCAAAAAGCGACATGCAGCGCGAGCCTATTGGGCATTTATGTGCAATTTCTTCAGTTAGCAGAAGCGGGCATGCTTGGAAGCTTATGCACAATTTTTTGGGGGAGTCAGGCCTGGGGTCACTGCCTAGTCAAACTCTCTGGTTGACCAGCTGGAGGCTTAGCTGATTTTCTTGTGGGAAACATAGATTGAGATGGCTTGCTGGGAAACTTATGCACTGTTCTAGGTGACAGTCAGTCAAGTCAATTCCAATATTGTGCAATGAAAACTTCTTGGGAGGCAGGCTCAAGCTCTGCGCAATCTTGGGTAGCAATACATGTTCACTAAGGGTTGAAACTGCGCAGTTCAGCTCAACGAAGGTCTGATTGTTGGGGTTGGTTCGGTCGACATAGCTTCAACAAAATGACTAAGTGTGTGAATGAGTGACTTCATACATGCATGGCCTTTCAAACACACACTCAACATGACTTGATGACAAGATGCCTTGAACCATCAATACAACATACACTCAGTGTGACTGACCGAGAGTGCGAGCAACAAGTGCGACACTTGTGATAGATCATTGAACGACCATGATGACACTTGCACGACAATGCATAAAACTTCGAGTGTGAGTGTGATGGATGTTTACATAGTGAATACAACTTGTACACACGAAGATGGACCTTATTCATAGCTAGGATAGGGCTGCAAGCATGACATTGTGACCAACATGAAAAAAGATGTCCGATGAATGGTCAAGCGAGGAGGGTGAAAAGACTCATCATGGGCTCACGGGATGAGCTTGAGTGCTTGTAAACATCAAGTAAAAATCTAAGGAAGGATCTGAAATTGGATGCAGGCCAAAATTTTGGAGGGTGTTGCAGCTGTTACAATAAGTAGCAACATGCTTCAGAAATGATTTCCCATGTCCTCCAATATAGCTACAGAAATCAATTTTTTCTTCAGACTAGTTACATACCTTACATTTTTTTGTTGAAGATGGGAGATTGAATCCCTCTTAAAGGTGACAGTACCAACCCCTTGGGAACTATACCTCCCATCATCTCCAAGTTCTATGTGTAATTGGATATCCTTCTCCTCTAGGTTGCTAAATAACGCTTTTCTTCCTGTCATATGAAATGAGGCTCGAGAGTCTAAGTACCGTACACTACCTCAAATAGTACTTACCATGCATGTAATGAGGGTGCAATCCAACTTGAATTTTTATGTGAGAGCATCACCTCCTGCTCCTCCTACATGCTTCTTACTGGATTTCTTGTACATACACTTGGTTGCATAGTGTCTAGACTCATGGCAGTGAAAACATTTTATTCTATTGAGGTCCTTCTTCTTGCCATTGTTCTAGCTAGATTTTACCTTGCCTTGGGCCTTCTTTCCCTTAGATTTATTTCCCTTTCCTTCCAAGGAAATTTTTTTATCCTCCTTAGCTCTAGATTTTACATCATCTCTAGTGTTTCTTCTAATCTTCTCCTGCACCAAATTAGACCAAATCTCTCCGATTTTGATAGCTTGTCTCTTCCATTAACTGAATCCTGATAGCTATGCCAGGAATTTTGAAGTCCAAGGAGTGATAAAATCACAAGTTCTAATGGTGGTACATTTTCTCCAGCTCCTCCAAATTCATCTCTAACCTGAGTGAATCTGGAGAGTTATTGAACAACGATTTCATTTTTCTACATTCAAATGTTTCTGAGCTTGTCTCTTAATGACAATTTCTGAGCATCACTATTGATTTCAAATAGGTCTGTGAGGGTCTTCGACATAGAAAAAATTGTCTCCTTTCCATGTAAATTTGAAACTATATGGTCTCTTACACCCTCCAAGATAATCTTCTTGGCTTTTGCAATATATTTTTTCCATTGGGCCGACTTTTGGGCATCAAATGTTGGGGATTTTCCAATATCAATTTTTCTATATTCTATTACTCCATTGTCATCCAGAATAACTTCCATCTTATCATTCGAAACTATGAAATTTAAGCTTCCCTCCAAGGAATACTCAAGTATTAATCCATTGAAAGACATTTTTCTTACACTAAAGAAAATTTGCTCCACAAACTCTGCAATTCGAAATTTCTGAGAGAGAAGATATGGAATTTGGTTTCTATGTAGTTTTCAAGGCCTAATACCATGTAGAAATGGAAAGAAATTTTCCACTATTGTTGAATTCAAACTGAAAACAAGAGACACAAATCTCTTCTACAATTCCATGGAAAGGAAAACGCATAATAGAAACACATACAATAACATGTAACCATCAAAACACAAGGAACACAATGATTTTACAGGGGAACCCAACTAGGAAAAACCCCTCAGATACTTTCCAGATGAGAATATGGATCAATTAAAATTATTGCTTCATGCATGAAGAACATATTGCACTGCAATTATGATATCTTGCTCACTTGCCTTCTCTGACCAACACTTAGCCATAATAGGCCCCATCCTTCTCTCTATGCAATCCTTGAAGAAATCAGCTCCTAAAATGTAGGTAAATTCCCTATTTCCTTGCGTAATTTCTAGAGGAATTGATCGCTTGCTCCAAAGAAAAACATGTACACTCAACTCATATACAATTGATAATTATAATGTGCCTTTTCCTCCACTCCAACTAGGAAATTCGAATTCCATGCATGAATGGAACTATTTTTAGTCAATTTTTTAGTTAACTGAGACATCAGCGAGTTCACAACAATCATTACTACTTAACTGAACTCCTACAGACTGTACTAATGACTAGAGCTCAAATAATTGAGTTTAACTAACAATATCTCCACTAGATTTCTAAATATTAATAATCAATACATGCAAAACTCTACCTCTAGTCTGCAACTCGAATTTATTAATTTAACAAGGAGACAAAGCCATGTTACTCTAGCTAACTGCAATCCAATTCATTCTACGGATGTGGAAAATCAAATTTCTCCATTTTACTAAGGCACAAGTCAAATGGATCCTTTTATTGCCATGATTTTAACATCTTCATGTTCTCTCTGCATTTTTTCAATATATTACGCTTTTTGTTAACCATATGGATCTTATGTGCTACAATATCAACATATCATATATAACCAACCTAGTTATCACATACATTATCTTATCTAGAGCTGGGATATTGATACATAAATATTAATAACATTGGTTGGGATAATTATTTATTGGGTTGTACTAACAAATATCTATATCCTTATGGTTTCAAACTCTTATTATTTGACCAACGATATATTTTTTTATGTGTATCTCTACCATATGGGATATGTAATAAAGACAACCTTTAAAAAATGTTGGCATGCTTATATTACGTCTAACGTCTAATGCCTACACATCTCCCCTACTTGGTTGTAGAGTGCCTCTTGGCGCAATGAATATTTTGTTGCAGTCCATTGGGTTACTTTTACCAAATTTTTAATTTGAATTTATTACTTTTCATCATCAATCACTAACCTTTTGAATTTGTTGGTTAAAATTCAATGAAAATAATTTACTTCTAAATAATATGGTATTATCAATATGAACTTATGCTTTAGATTCTACCATGTCACAATCAATTGTCATATGAAGATTTTAATTATTTTTATATCATTAAGTAGATCATATGTTTATGCACGAGCCACTAAGTACCAAAAACTCATTAGTGTGTTCAGTGTGTGAAAATAGTCATATATCAAAGACATTGTTGTTGTTTTATTTTGATTATTATTTGTGTTTTTTTTAAATATATGCATATGGACATATATAAACACATTAAATATAATCAATAAGCCTTTTAACAATTCTATTTTTTCATCTACACTTAATCATCATGCTTGAAATTCTCTTCAAATAACTCCAAATCAAGAAGATCCAAGGCACTTTAATCTAACAACTATTCATTGATTTTAGCTATGATGAATGCTTTGGGTTTGTGAATATACACTCCATAATATAGTTTTAAAAAATTAGATCATTATTTTATTATTAACATATTAATATGTTTTCGAGTGGCATATGTAGGAGGGGTAATTTTAAATCATGAAGGAATTCCAAAATTTTCCTTCACATGGGGCTTATGCACATCAAAAAACAATCAAGTTGAAGCTTATTACATTTTGCAAGGTCGAAATATTGTCAATGGCTTTGGAATTCCGACATTGGGTGTGGTAGGGGATTCTAGCAATGTCACTAGACATTTGCTTTTGAATATTGCTTGAAGCAATACTCTTTTGCAATCAATGTTAGAAAAAATAAAGGAAGAAATTAATAATCTGTCATGGAAACTTCTTCCATTTCCTCTAAAATAACAATTCTTTAGCTAATGGCTAAGTAAACTAAGCCACTTTTCCAAAAGTGGGAAACATTATTGTTAATTGAAAGCTTGGAACCCAATTTATCCATTAATAATTTGAAGTAAACCCATTGCATGCGGATGGAAGTACATAAACCCATTCCATGATGATGGAAATAATGTGAAATTTGAAATAAATCCATTACAAGAAGATGGAAGTGATGTGAAGAGGCCTATCCCTTCTATCTACATGGACAAATTCTTATCCTCACATGATTCTGAATATGTTGGTGGCATTCTTCCATGGGACTATGGGATATTATTTTTTGCATCCCATGTGGAGGTTTCAACATGCAAGTCCATGTTTTGTGTCAAAAAGTTTCAAATATTTAATGATATGGTTAGTGTGCATGATAATATCCATTTTTTGGAATTCTAGTAAGTAGCCATCCTTTCTCTCTACTTCAATATACAATAACTTTGAGTTTGAGAGTGAAACATGTTTGTGACTAGATAATTACAATTGGGTCCTTATTTCTTTTATAGGGGAGCCTAATCATTCCTTTAATAATTTCATTCTTCCTATGCATCCCTCTATTTTTGGGGCATTTTCTTCCTACATCTTGGTTTCAACCACAATTATGAAGATATTTTATATTCTAGTGAGGATTTTCCTTTGTATAGCTTTCAGTGGTTTAGTTATATGTGGTGTTCTTAGGGGCTTGTTATTTCACACGAGAGTTTTTGGGTTTCTTCTACTCAACATGATAATTGTTCTTCCATGTCATTTTTACATGGATTACTAAGGTACTAGTTATTGTTTATATTATTCTCTAGAGACAACAATAGATATTAGATGATTAAACTATAAAATTAGTTTTTAAAATTTCATACTGTAACACCCTCCTCCCACATCTGCACGAGCAACCGGCCAACCAGGGTAAACATGCGACGAGAGGAAACTATGATATGATTCAGCCTCCTAAGTCATGTTAAGGAAGCATAATTGATGAACACACACCTCACAGACATTCAACATTAGCATTAGAACCCTCAGGAACCAATCCAACCTTTCAGGCAACCAACCCCTGAGTCCCACTGAACTTTTGTACAACTTGACCTTTGGACGCTCTCATGCTATGGGCATGCCAGCATCCAGGGACCTCTGGATGCTCTCACAAGCCTACAAGCCAACATCTAGGGACCATTTTGATAAGTTTTGTGCTAACGTCCCCAGGATTTAAGCCATATTTTCAGGCCCAGAGCCCAAGTCACTGCCTAGAATTGAATGACACCTTCAAAATAGTAAGATAACATGGAAGTAACTACACTAATGCATTTACTTGAATAATACCTTGACTGGACCACTACTAGCCATGACCAGAATTTCGTCAAACATATCACAAATATGTAATCTATAGGTGTAAATAGAAAATATGAGCATAGGGGTCTCATACTTATTTGAGATTCGCTATGAGGCATTGTTTCCTTAGCACTTTAGCTGCATTTTCATCCATTAGACCATAGATACATTTTTCATTCATATACAAGTAGAGACATGATGAGAGCCATACATAGCTACTGTCATAAAACATATTCATAACCAGTGTAATAATAACATAAATACCATGGAAATCATAGACATATAATCTAAATATAAACTAGTATAATACTCATAGAAATACAAGGAGAAATAACCTCATATTGATGATGCAAAAGCCAAACCTGGGATGGGACTTCTACGTTCCACCCGACGATCGAATGGTTGAGCCAAATATATCTTTAACCATTCACCCCTGTGCCATATTCCAAGCATGCATGTGGGATCTCATAGAACACATCAATCCAAAACCATTCAGGGCTTCTAGAGGCCAACCACCTCACGGTTAGACATCACAAAACCATCATCAAATTTGTCTCTATCCAAGCCTTCCAAGGCTCCAGAGTGTTTGTCCAACCAAGGCTCCAGGACTAGTAACTCAACTCACAACTTTTATCGGGATCCAAAGCATTTGTCCAACCAAGGCTCCAAGACTAGTAACTCAACCCACCAAGGGATCTAGAGCGTTTGTCCAACCAAGGGTGCGGGACTAGTAACTCAACCCAAGCTGTTACAAGTCTCCAGAGCATTTGTCCAACCAAGGCTCTGAGACTAATAACTCAGCCCAAGCTAAGAAAACATGAGAAACACCCAAAATAATACAATGAAAATAAACCCACAATCTCCATGGCTATCCAGGAAATGGCAAGGCTAGGCAATCCACTTTCAATCACATCCATTCTCCATGTCAATGACATATCACAACCAACAAACCACATGCATATTCCATACATTCCAGAACTAGCGAGGAAGACATACATGCAACTCAGTACCTACAATTAAATCTTGTTATAGCTGTTAATCCTGATGTCCTCTTGTGCTTTCATGCTCTTCCTTTTCCTTCTTGCTCCAATAATTCAAGTATGCAACACCCTCTAAGAGTGCTCTAAGAAAACTCTAAGTCTCCTAGAATATGAGAGAGAGAGAGAATAGAAGAGGGCTCCACCAAAAATGAACTGACCAAGTGGTGGGCTCCAGTATTGCAGCAATGATGCTACAACTCCTTGGACTCCCTTCTTTACTTTTATCGACCCGGTAGTTCATAACAAACTTGGAAGCGACAGTGCTGTATGCACAAGTACTAGCTCTTACTGCAAGCGGTCACTTAATCAGCTGGCACAAGTTCGCTAAGAGCTCAAGCCAACTTCTATGATTTCTTAGAAGAAGATTTTAATTGTGATGGAAGAAAGCTAACTCAAAAGAAGCTATTCTACTTGCAGAAAGAAGATGAAAGCTGAAAGGAAATGCAAACCCTAGCAAACCCATTAACCCTACCTTTGCAAGAAAAAGAGATGAAACTACTGAAATGGATGCCATGGACTAATTTCAAGCTAAAATGCATGTACTTAAGCTACTTCTGAAGGAAAATGTGGAAGAACCATCTTTTTGTACATTTGAGAAATTTTGTGCAGAATTATTATGGTTGTGTTTTACTTATTTGACTGTGCAGATGTTTGGTAGCGAGAGGAGATGGATTTGGCTATTTCAGATGATGAGGAAGGTGTGGAGAGGACCTAAGGAGTCCCTAGCATCCTTCTAGAGAATTCCATGGCAATCAGATCTCGAAAAATTGCTCGCATGCACTTCTACAGGAAGTCTACAGGTGATCTACAGGAAGTTCTACAAGAGCAGGCAGAAAGTGATTTTTGAAGGTTTGGAGAAGGAAAAAAGGTGGTAAAGTGGAAATGAAGGATGGATAGAGATTTTAAGGGGTCTAGGACCTTGTAAATGAAGCTTAGGGGTGAAGAAGATGGTTGGAGTTGTTCAAAGGTGAAGGAAGCGATTTTGCACAAAAACGTAGAAATTAGGGTTGTTTGAGAAAGTGTGGCTGAATGAGTATTGAAAACCTTGAGAAAGAGACTGGAGCAAGTTGTATGATGGAGATAGGATAGGCTGGAGTGTCTTATAGGTGCTCTGCACACTTCTTTTCAAAATTGTCCGAAGCAAAAACTATGAAAACAAAGTTTTACTCATTTTTGACCTAATTTTGACCTAGAAAACACAAAAGTGCTGAAAAGAACTTGATGGATAGGAAGTTATGCAAGAAAGCTATGGAAATTGAGAAATAATAGATCTAAGCATGAAAACAAAACTGATATCAACTTTTCCAACTCGAAATCTAACACTAGCAATTGCATTGGAAAGCAAAAACAGTGTTTTGGTGGTAGCAAGAGTGCTTTGGTCTCAATTCATGGTCCCAAGGAGGGAGAAAGGAGATCAAAGCCTACTTGGTACCCTTTTTGTGGATCTTTTCTATTATTTCAGCAAACTAACTAATCAACCTAAAGCAAGAACAACTATTCTAATCATCAAAAACAACCTAAGTAATAAAGCAAGATTTAATCTAAATAACAGAAATTATTTCATGAATGCAAGAAAAACACATATAAATACAAGAAGGAGGTACTGGGCACTTGGGTTTGGCCCAACCCCAATATCTACAGCCCCCTTAGAAATATCAGTTCTAGTTCAAGGCTGAATTCATCTTCATTGATCAAAAAATAATAGTCATGTCACAAAACTGTTTACAGAAAGAGCTCGAAAATGAGTTAAATGTAGAGCTGCACTAAAGTGCGAAAATAAATTGTTCAATAGCTAACCTATTGAGGCCTGAGGCCTTCTTATTTATACAAGTTGAGGACCCCAACAGTCCTCCTAAACTTTAGGAACTCGACTGCCAAAAATTGCAGATAATAACCACTTCACTAGACCTGCTGAGCTGCCCCTTGAAATCATATTTGGTGGGTTGTTGAACTCTGATCTGTTGGTGGAGAACTCGAGCAAGGGGTCAATTAGTGCAGGAGACACCCTTCCTATAAATCCTCAGCCTTGTTTCTTCCAATTTGGCTGCTAATCTGCTCATAAATGCCTGATCTTGGTCAAAAAATGTCCAAAAATCTCAATAAGCATGTATTAGACTTCGTGGTAAAATGACTATCCCCATTCACTCAATTAACATAAATATATTCAAAAGCATGCATAAAACTATGGATAATGGTGGATTAAATGAGAATAATATGCAAAATGAGCCCATATAGTTACCCATTTATGGGGCTCATTATCACCCCCTGTTGAATGGGTTGCTCATCCTCTGAGCAACTAATCCAGTTCTTCATCCTTGATGGCCGTAACTACTTCCTTGACATCCCATGCTTCTGAGGTGATGTCCTCTTCCCTGTCATGAAACCGTGCCTTTATGTCTACTTTCTCCCATTGCCTGTGTTCTTCTTCTTCCTTGACCCCTTCAAGTAGTCCTAAGAGTAGTGGAGGACTGAACTTTAGGCCAATCCAGTTGGCCTTCAGGTTTTGCATTGATTGTTTATAAAGGGGCACTCTTGCCAAATCCTCCCTCATTCTGGTTCGGGAGTGATAATCCCTGATCTTCAAGCTATAGGATAATGTATTCCATCTCCTCATACAAGAATGAAGACAATCATCATTAAATAATCTTTCCATATCCTCAAAATGGGCGATGGCTTGCACTTGCTTTTTGACATAATCTGGGAGAACTTGAGGGTTGTTGGCAAGGTGTTGATGAGCATATACTAAGGCTAAGTGGTCTTCTGGTTCTGCCCTGATTAGCAGGGGCTCATTTAGTTCATTGGCCATGATTTGTTGAACTTCCATTGCCCTTTTTCCCTCATGGCTCATCTAGGAAGCCATAGCCATGAGTTGTACATCTCCCAATGCAGCATTGGGGTCCCAAAAGTTCATATCAGGGAGTGCCATATTATGTAAATAGAACTCTACTAATTTGGCCTTGTCCTCAGCCGAACTAGTGTCACACAGATGGATAAATTGACCATAATGTTGGAAAGGGATTGTGCCCCTTTGGGCCAATGTTTTGATTTGAAACTGAAGCCATTAGTCTTTAAGATACAATGCATAAGATCTGGCTGGTTGTCTACATTGCAAGGCTTCCATTGCCCAGCTGGCCATGCAGGCCATCTAGGCTTCTCTTTCCTGCAACTGTTGTTTTAGCATCAGGATTTCAGCTGCTGCCTAAGAATCCCTCTCTTGCTGCTGCTTTACCAATATTTCCATATCAAGCTGTGTCACTTCCCTTGGCTACTATTCCTATGCTATTTCCTATCCTGCTAGGGGACCTTCCCATAGTTGCTGCTCTTTAGAAACTTGTGTCATGTCTACCTTTTGAGTTTTCTGTTGCTGTAACTGCTTTTTCAGCAGTGCATTTTCCTCCTGTAACTGGGCTCTTTTACTGTTCTCAATGTGTCTCACCATTGCCAACTCTCTTCTTAATTCTTTCAGTTGTTCTTCCAGGTGGCCTATGTCTACAACTCCCTTGGATTTAGAAATTCTCATCCAATTTTGGGTCCTAACCCTTTCCTGTTCCAATGCAAAGAAAACTGGTATAGTAAACTTCTGTGGGATGATCTTCCCACCTTCTAACAAGTTGTAATATGAGCCCAAACTAGGTTGAGGGCTTGGTTCAGGTATCTCCTTGGTCTTGTCTTCTTCTTGTGACTGTTTCACTGCCTCCTCTTCAGATTTTTCGGTCTCCTTTAGCTTGGACAACGTTTCCTATAGAGAAGTCTTAGCTTCCTGTAGAACTATTTTGGTATACATTAGTCTGATTTTCTCCTTCCAGGTGGAAGTTTTGGGACTTCCTGTCTCATAAGTGATAGATATTTTGGAGGGGGATTCCTCCTTCTTTTCAGTAGGTGCATCTGTGATTATGATAGGCTCCTTTGGTGGAGGCTGGGGCTTGCCCACCTTTATCCTGGTGCTCCTTCTGGCTTTAAAATAAATTGATGTTTCCCTTTTTCTTTTTCCTTTTTGTTTTGTTGGAGTGCTTAATGTAGCCAGCACAGCTGCTGCTTCTTTTGCCAATGTCTCAGGGGATGTTTCTTCCTGTTACTGCTCCCCTTCATCTTCTGCTGTCTTTTCTATGCCTGCTATTTCTATTTGTGTTTCTACTATTTCTGGCAATGGCTTCTCTTTTCTTTCTGGGTTCTTGTCTTGCTTGTGGCAGTCCTCTTCTGGACTTTCTTAGGCTTTTTCTTCTCACTTCCTGTTATTTTCCCTTCCTCTGTCTTTGGGGTGGTCTTATTTTCTGCTGTGGGTTTTTCAAGTTTCTCTTCTGCTTCTTGTTCCTCCTCTGTTTCCTGCTCTTCCACTGTCTACATATGTGGTGTCTCTTCATGCCCTTCTTCCTCAATTTCCTCTTCCTCTTCCTGACTGCCAGGTGGGTTGATATCCTTAGCCAAAGTTTTGATATCATCATCTCTGGACATATTTTTGAAAATGTACCAAGCTATGGGAATGGTATAGGTATGTAAGGCATCTTCTACCAACAGTTTGATGAGCCCATGGTGGGCCAACTAGTGTAGGATTCCTGCATTTAGCTTGGTACTACATTCTATTAGAGACTGGAGTAGGAAATATGGGAGACTCAGCTTTTTAACTGGAGGTAGGTCCATCTCATACCTCAATTCATGTAGTAACCTGAAGTGATAACCATACACAATGCTGAACCTTCCCTCACAAGTGATATACTTCATTATTTTGTAACTAAATTCATTCCACGGAGGAGGCAAGCTTGTCCTCCTGACCCCATTTTTATCCTCTATAAGATCCTCCCCTGGTTGAAAAAATGTCTTCTTGGCCACCTGTCCCAGTGAGTTTTCCTTCTTACTCCAGGGGAGCCCAGGAGGAAGGCTTGTAATTCAACTGATAAAATCAGGGGTGATTTCTAGGGACAAACCCCTAAAGATGACCATGGCATGAGTTTTTTAATGGGTTGCAGGGCCATAAGAAATTCTTCAGTTACCTCATCATCATATCCATGTATTCTATCGAAGAAGATCATCCAATTTGTCCTGGTGAAAAGGGACACCAACTTAGGCTGCTCATGTAATTGGTTGGATTCCAAGGGCTTCTTCCTCATAAACCTTGCTGGAATAGTGTTGATTGGTATCTAAAGTGCTTAGGTGAGGAGAGAAACAACAATTTCAAAGAAAATCAGAGACAGAGGGAAAGTTGGATTTTGTTTCTTTTTCTAAACTGTAGGGGGAATTTCAGTATGCTCCTTCTCACAACATCGAATTGCAATATTTCCCTTGTTTCAAACTGCTCTTACCCCAAATTTGACTTTCTGTTTTTGAAAAGAAGAGAACTTTTTTTTTTTACAGAACAGAGGATAAGGACATAGGTTCCTTTTTTTTTTAGCAAGTAGATAGATATGCAAATTCATTTATTCTTTTCACACACACCGGCTGGCCTCTACTATTGCATGTACCTTCCTTACAGGAGAATTTGAAAAAGGATGAGGAGATTTCAGATGCAGAGAAGAAAACCGAAATGGTGTGGACTCAGGGAAAATATACAGGTAGACTTTCACTTTCTTTTTTCAGTATGCAGGCAGACTCGCTCTCTTTTTTAATCTAATGTCGTGTTTAATTCAACACCTTACTCAAGCAAGTCATTTGCAGAGAGTTTTTCCTGAGCATACCTCGTTTTGAGCTTGAATTTCGACGAAAATCCTGGGTTTTCCTTCTGCAACGCTGTTCTCTGCCTTTCCTGTGGAAACCTTCCTACAGAAATCTCCCGGCTCCTGTAGAATGAAACAGTGCTCCTGTAGATCTTGATAGGCGGGAGGGCTTTTTAAAAAACTAGCAGAGAACTGGTGGAGGATGACTGGTTAGCTACTCTAGAAGTGGTTGATGCATACTCCAGTCGAGAATGTTGTGAATGCAAAGTGAACAAAGGGTGGCAAAGGCCTCAACTGAGCTATCTTTTAACTGCTGGCATGATTCGTATTGAGGAGATGAGGTGGTTGGATGGGTACGTTATCCCCATCCGGACCGTTTGTCCTACGTCATGGTCATAATGTTTCTGCATGCCGATTGACTGCCATCACCTCCCTTACTCCCGATATCTGCCGCCACCATTACCAGTCCCGAATGTGTTCTCCTGAATGGACATACCACACGTGCTGGCTGCGTATCTGACCGCCAGTTTTGAATTTGACAGGGCTCATTTGAATTCCATGAGGATGTGTAACTGAACGAGGGTGTCCAGTTAACTGGCCATCGATTCCATTCAATCGTAACCATTCCCATAGTTATGCAGCCTTGAAATATGATTCATGTAATTAGGGAATAGGTTTAGGCACTTACCCGCTTAGTCGCAGCCGTGTTATGCATATTTCAGAATTTGGAACCCATTTCTTCATTGTTGTGGTTGCTTTCTCTTTGCATGCTCGGCCTCAGGCTTTTTCTGATGTTCTCATGTTCAAACAGAGCTCCTTGTATGTTTCATATACCTTACTTTGCTGACCCTGTCTCTGGAGTATGCTTTTCAGAGGGATCAACTGCTACAGGAATCCTGTAGGATTTCCTGTAGCTGCTTCTCCTTCTAAAATTCAAACTAATATCTGAGTAGGGCTACAACTATTGACGAGGGTCTTGGCTGACAAGGAATCACATATGGAAGGTATTAGTTAGGGTGAGTGAAAAGGCTGCTGCTTTGATTTGTCTGTGTGTGGCTGTGCAGGGACAGAAAAATGAGTGCAATGAAGGTGTACAAAGATGGGAAGGTGATATAGGGTGATGGATGGAGGCAGGGAGGTCCACAAGCCTCATAGGCAGATTTCCAACCTTCGGGTCCTCCTCTGAGATTGATTTTGGCCTTTCTGTAGTTTCTACATGATCCTCCTGTAGAAGATACATAGTTTCCTGTAGGATGCGAAATTTCAGACCAAACGAGACCAAAACTTGGGAAAGGGTAATGGTGATGGACGAATGGACTGTGAGGGATGCATGCAGCCTAGTCATGTCCTTTGTCTTTGTCTTGTGCGATCCTCCTAAAACCTGCAATGACCTTCCTGCAGCTTGCAATTTATTCAAAAGAAATTAGGTTCGTTTTTTTCTTCTTTCCTTTTTTTCTTTGTCCTTTATTCTCTCTCTTTTTTTTTTTTTTTGAGACAGATGGGGAATCTCCAGGAGGTTTTCACCCTCATTTCCTGCCCTGAGCACCTCCAAGAGGTTTTCACCCAGGGATCTTTTATTTCATTTTCTTTTTTCTTTGTTTATCTATAGATA
>APFE030709237.1:14667-35558 GCA_000404065.3 Pinus taeda
AAATAATCACACCCCCCTTTTTATTCCATATTTACACATGAAGAGGGTCTTGATGCTCCTGCATCATACACCCAACCTTAAAATTAATCATGATCTCCTGATCATGTGCTGGGATCTAAGTATGCCTGGATCCCATACTTTGTTCTGCAAGTCCTCATCTGTTGTTACTTGCTGCCTTTCTCCAGGTCTCCATATTTTATGTTGTCTTGCTCCATTAGCTACACTTTCATAATCTGTCTCTGTTTTCAACTTGTTGTTGCTTCTGCTGCTTCCCTTCCTTGTTGATGTCTTCTGATGAGATACTTTCAACATGATTCTTCTAATGAGCTCAATTTCTTTGTCCAATAATTCTTCAAATTGTTGACTTCTTGCTGCCTGCTGAGCTAAGACGGCTTGCTCAGTCTGTCCTGTTACCTGCTGACTTCTTGCTCTTATTCTTGTTTCTGTTCCGACTGCCACCCAATCATCCATACCCTCTTGTCTTCTGGAACAGAAAACTTCTTCTCTCTGCATTTGACTACTCAACTGAGTCAAATGTTGTGCAACAATACCTGCATTCACAAAACACTTGTTAGAATAAAAACCATAAGGCATCAGTGCCTTGTACTCCTTTGCCAGCATCTCAGTATACTGTTCTGAATCCTCAATTATCAGCACATCAGTATGCTGATCCAAACTTCTCAAAGAATCCTTTGAAGAATTCTCAAGACTGTCAACCAGTCTTTCCCCCGTGTCATCTGCTTCCATGGCAATTTCTTGTACTTGTTCACTGTATTGAACTCTTCCATCTGTTGCATTCTCCCTGTCATATCCTGGATTCTCCAACTAGTATTCCAACAGTGCAATCTCTCTGTAGCATTGTTGAAGCATCAAATCATCATTTACAGTCCCTGCATTCATACACAACTTGTCAGTGTTAAAACCATGTGACCCCTTGTCCTTACTTGAAGTTTCAGTCTTCAAGTCTTCATCTTCACTATCTCTCAGAAATTCTCCTTGTTCCATTTCAACTTCCTCTTGACTCATCTTCCTGCCATTTATCTTGGCATCCTCTTTCTTATGTCCTCTACTGTGGCTTTTTCCTGAACCTCTGCTATGACTATTAGTAGTCATCTTCTTCTCGTTCTTTCTTCACAAGCTCCTTTGCAACAAGCCTCTGCAACAGCTAGTCCTCCTGGCTGCAATCTTACCTCACTAAGCTCTCCTCACTTAGTCTTTTGGTAAGCACGGTCCTCCGTCTGGAACCTCTTCCTGAGCAACACCTTTGCTCCTTCTAGGCTTCTGCAATCTTCTACGCTCTTTTGAGAACACTTCAGTTGTTCTCTCTATCCAATTCCTTATTGGATTCTTCAGGTTCACTGCCACTTCTCTTCAACCATAAACTTCAAATCAAAAAAATAACCTCACCTCTAAGATCTTGTCGTATCTTGTCTTCTTCCCGCTGCTGCAATATTCTTCACTTGTGCATGCTGCATATCAGATCTGATATTCACCACACTTCAAAAAAAAAAACACACTTCAGTCATCAAATGTAAAAAAAAAACTTCTTCAAGAAAAAAATCTCGCTCTGATACCACTTGATGCAAGGCTGGCCTGCAATACCTATCACCTGATGCAAGCCAAGCCTGCAATACCCAGGATCTCTTCACTTTCAAAATACATCTCAGCTAAATAACCCCAATGGCCAATTCAATTCAAATAATTCACATGCATTCATCCTTCCAGCTATACAAATTTCACAATCATCGAATCTATATATATATGTGATTTAAAACAAAACAAATTACTTACAAACTTGTGTTGGCCAGATAATTAGAATTGATGGCCCTTTACAAACTGCCCGAAGGCTCCCAACCAGAAACCTCTCACACTCCCTCTCTCTCTGATCTCTCTCTATCTCTCTGATCCTCAATGCCTCAACATTCCTAATTTATAAAAACTAAGCATGATCTAGAATCACCCAACTAAAAGCTCTAAGTGTCTACATGCCATGCATACAGGGTAAAAAGCATCTTGAGGTTTTTTCCCATCTTTTTCCCTGTTCTAAAATAGAAAAGCCTTCCTTATCCACATCTATTGCTTTTATGCCTAAAAACACTCCCTATTTTATTAAAAATAACAAAATATATAAAATAATCACACCCCACTTTTTATTCCATATTTACACATGAAGAGGGTCTTGATGCTCCTGCATCACAACAGCAAGAATGTACTAGCACCATCATGTCATGAGTCATGTCGCCCACATATACACTATGGGATATGTTGTAAATCAATGTAATGTAACGTGGAAGTCCAAGAGACCCACTTGTTGTACAAAGAGTCATGTAAAGTCAAAAAGTCATGGAAGTCAAATAGTCATGAGGGTAGTTGAATAGCCATAAGGGTCAGTTTTGACCCTTCGCTATAAATACCCCCTCATTTGTACATGCAAAGGACTTTTCACCTCAGCTCCTCCCACATAGCCAAGAGAGTCTGTAATCTTTTCTTTGAGGAGTAAGTAGTGGCTCCAACGCCCCGCACTCGGAGTTAGTGATGTATGGTGTAATGATGTGTCTTGGAACTTTCTCTTAATTCATAAGCCTGCCAACAAGCCAACACTTTTCACACATGTATTGTAATTGTTGTAAGACTAATCTTTAACACTTGTGATGCATGTTGCTTTAACATGTTTCTACATCTGAACTATTTCACTTGTTGTAATACATAATCTATTAATGGAAATGTGTTGTATATGTTGTTAACACTATCTCGCCTGTGTAGACTGCTCTCTTGGACATCATATAGACCTTTCACATAAAACTTGATGTAACAATCATTGCACTCATGTGGACTAATCTATTGAGTGTTATGTGTGTTATCTTCCCTTGTGTGTTGTGACTACTGCATCCGTGTGGTTGTTCTGCCAGAAGCTGCACATGTCCTATTGTGTTGTGTGTTCCTAACAGAGTTGGGACTTCTCCCAACTAACTTGGGACTCACTCCAACCCTCTCCCTATAGGGTGAAAGAACCATTGACGCAAGTGACACTTACACTCACCAGGCATGCGAACCTCACCTCTCGGAAGACAAAGCAGACCACTATCCTGTGCTGACAAGTAAGAGTTGAGGCAAATATTTAAGATAATGGCAATGAGGCCATCATACCGGATGAGACTCCTACACCAAACGGTGTGAGGTCTAGTTGGTACTTCATACTGGGGAGATCCCCTAATGTTGGGAGGTCCAACACCGTCAACATTTTGGCACTAGAAGGAGGGCCAGATGATAGGTTGAGCCCATACATCTGGGTTGAATCTCTTACCTAATGAATAATACATTATTTTTTCTCCTAGGGTACTTCTCTCATTTCTCCCTTAATCAGTTATCAATCCCCAATGAGCTTCTCGATCACTTGTCCTTGTTAAAATCTGACAGTGAGGAAAAAACGTCCGTAACTGAGCACATTTCTGATTTTCTTCTTTTCTGTGAATCTCATGAAATCGATAGTGATGATCTTGTTTCCATACTCTTCTTCCTCACCCTTGAAGGTCATGCTCATTGGTGGTTTCATACCCTGCCACCTTCTTCCATCCATTCCCTTGTCACTTTCTTCATGAAGCTCCATCAAGCCTTCGATGAGTGTGACCACCAAGATGTCTATGAAAGAATCTATCATTTAAGAATGAGGCCTGGAAAATCAGTTGAGGGCTTTGCTACCTGCTTCCTTCACCTATGTCACGAAATTCTTGAGCAATTTGTGGACCTTGACTTCATGAGCCAAGAGCTGAAATGCTTGGTTCATGTCTCCCGAAACGGTGAACTTCTTGATTTCCCTTCTTCCTCAATTCTTGCAGATAATGAGACACCTCATGTATCAAAGAGGGTGCCCCCTTGTAGTGGATGGAAAGTTGAGAAATCTGCGTAGCATGTTCCTAATCCATCTGCTCGACTGTCTCCCACCCCAACAGAGGAAATTCTAGAATGGTTAGGAAAGCCTATGGTGAAAACTCATCCCTCCATTCTGCAAGAGAACATCACTGTTCCTAACCCAAGTCTTGAATCTAATCTGCATCTCTTCCATCCTCCATCATCTACAAGCCATGACTCCTTACACCATGACTCGCTTGAGCGATCTACTTCACAAGCTACTTGCATGCACTCACTTGATTCTCGAGCCATTGGCTCAAGTTGCATTCATGAGCGAGGCAGTCTCATCATAAAAGTAGAGGAGTAGGAGGGTGAAGACACAATCAATTCCTCTCAAAACATTGAGCTTCCATTCTTGATCAATCCTCAATCTGTGAATATTTCTGAAACATCATGCACAATCAATTTATTTGATCGACCTCCAGTCTTGGGTTGTTATCACTCCCACACTTCCGTGTGTTGTGATGAACACCCAAGAACATCATATGATCCATTGTCATCTCATGTACACTCTAACTCAGATCTGGAATGTGCACCAGTCAAAGCAGACATCCATATCGAAGCTTCCTCTTCACCTCACTTGCTTGTGTGTCCTATCATTCACAACGTATCAACATGCACCGGAGACACTCCACATTCTCTTGCTTCTTCATCTTCTGAGTTATCTCCTTGATCGACACAAGGTAATGGGGTGGTCCATGATGAAAAAAGTCTCAACACACAGGACTCTTCCCACTCGTCATCATCTTGTGTGTTACATGAATACAACTCGTCAAGCCAGCTTGCTAAAGATCTTGATGAATCCTGTGAAAGAAATGGTTATCATCCTAAGAGAAGTTTTGAAATAAGTAACAACAACCATCCTCAAGCCATGCATGATCTGGTTCACATCCCAAAATGCAATTTTTCAATTCTGGAAAGTTTCGGGACATGCTAGGGAGTCGAGGCACTACAACATCCATTGATGGTTATGTCAGGACCTCATGACTCTGGTAAGCCCGTCAAACCAAATCATATCTCATTTCTCACGCACAATCTATCTATCTGCATGGTTTCACTTGACATGGATCCCTGTGTAAAGAATATTTATTATTTAGGGTATGATATTTCAAAATTTTAGATTTTCGCTAATGGTCGAATCCACGAGTCCTTTACAGCATGTCTATCTTGATGCACCTAGCTTACATCCAGTTTGGGTTGACAACTTATGTCCCTCATCCAATCATGGGATAATGAAGTTGATCATCTCTATCCGGAATCACACATATCAGATGTTCTCTCTCGTATTCAACTCCTTGGTATTTTTGCAAATTTTGCATGTCAAATCTACCCACTCATCACACCAGTAATCTCCCTGTGTGATGATGAGTGAACAACCTATTGCACGAATCAAGTTACTCTCATTTCGCCACACCCTAACCGGTTTCACACATTCATAGTGTTGGCATCCTGTCTACATTTCTGTGATGACCATGATGCCTACGCACTTTTTCACCAGTTGCAGGTGGGTGTTCTATCATGCCTAGCGCACAACGAACTTGGTTCCCTCATTCAAAGCATTCGTAAAATTGTTCAAAGGGTTTTTTTGTTCATGTCAAACTGGGAACCCGGCATCTCGACCGACTGGTCTAACTTCTCTTCTATATTGGGTGGTTGTCATGTAGTTTATCATTTTCCAACAACACATCCAATGGAAGTTGCTTTGCGCACTATGATCTTCACCATGTAAAATATTTATTCTTAGACTTTTGTCAAGCAAGTGAGGCACTTCAGCCTACACTAATGGCTATGGTAGGCCTTCACTGTCTTGACATGACTGATGAGAATGACTAGATTTATCTATCTGTATCAGATTCCCATCGTGATCCCCTCTCTCGAATCAGGAATCCGTCTACTCAAAGATCACGAATCTTTTAGAACAACCATCCTGACTTTTATGATCCAATCGTTGAATGGTTGGAACAATCTTACTTGGCGAGTCATGTTGTAGGTAACAAGCTTCAGTCCTTCCTCGCACTCACTGAGAAACTTGGTGCAAAACAACACACACTCACAAGAGGTCTATGAGGTTTGTTGAAAAACAGTAGTCACAAAAGAGGTCGGGTACACCTAGGGTGGCTTCATTGGAAATTTAATTTCAAATAACCCCAACCATTTAACGTAAGAGTAGGAGTAGTGTTTTCTTTTTCACTTGTCTTTGCTTTCTGGTTTACATGATTGCTTTCTTGCTGACTTGGTTTCTTTGCTTGCTTGTTGTTGTTTTCACTTTGTTTTCTTTGCTTACTATTTTTGTTTATGTTTGTTTTGTTTGCTTGGTATAGTACAATTTTTGTTTCCGAAAATAAGTGATGCCAAGTACTACGTTCTGGCTTTTGAATAGAATATGTGGCTAAAATTTGAAGAGACTTCTGACACTGCAGCACTTGGCCAGTCTTGTGTCTGTCTTCTCTGTGCTTGGTTATAACCTTCGGCCAATGAAGTCTTGATAGAAAATACAAACCATCTGCAAGGGAAGTTTTGGTCCAACCATGAACCTGTGTCCACACTGGGAAGTTCCATGCCTATACTCAGCCTTCTGCTCTGTGTATTCAAGGTCATCCAACTAGTATAAATGGAGAAGGGGAATATCTAAATGAGAAAACCTATGTCAGAGGTCTTACATGCTTCTCTGAAAGAACAACCTCTTCTACTGTCAATAAGTCAAGATCCCTCTTCCGCCCCAAAAATAAATAAGTGCCTGTGCACAGTCCTCTTGAAAAATACAAAGTTGAAAGAAGAGAAAGGCTTCCTACGCAGAGAGGTTAAGCATGCAACTCCACCCGGGTATTGTCCAGGCTCACTGGCAATGGAGCAATGTGTGTGTTCTTGCATGACTCTATCGGGGTATTGTCGAGGCCTGCTGGCAGTGGAGAAACACTAGAGATGAAAACTTATACTTTGAAAATCTTCAACTCGCGAGCTAAAGTACCCTTCCCGAATTAGAAACATTAAGATCAAGCTGAACTTTTGATTGTGTTTGACTGACTCGTCAAAGGGTGGACCATGTATGTCCATGGGGTAAGTGGGGAAGCCAAAGTAACTCGCACAGTGATTCAATACTCCTCGAAAGACCAAGGCCCTATGCTAGCAATGAACTAAAATAGAGAAGTTGGAGTTCTACCAGTGTGTCACCAAGTGTTGTAGCGGTTACAACCACCCTCCAAAATTTTGGCCTACACCCAATTTTGGAGCCTCCCTTGAGAGTTTCACTTGATGACTACACACACTCGGGTTCACTCTGTGAGCTTGTGTGAGTCCTTGCATCTGCCTTGCTTGTTCATTTCATTCAAGTTTCTGCATGCTAGTGTCTAAGTCATGCTTGCAACCATGTTCTAGTTATGCTCAAAGTCTTCGCTTCATATGTTCTTGTTGTGTTCACTATGAAAGCATTTGTCACACTCACACACGGAGTCACATTCATTGTCATGCAAGCGATGTCTCAATCAATGAATGGTCACAAGCGAGTGTCACGCTTGTCACTTGCACCGTCGATGAGTCATGTTGAACATGTGTGTCTGGATGGTTCGAGTCGTTTCATTGTCGAGTCATGTGAGTGTGTGTCTGCATGATCACCTATGCATATTTTGATCGTTCACACACTCAGTTATTTTTGTTGAAGTTCTGACGACCAAAATCCCCTCTAATAGTCGGACCATCACCCCACCATCGACTTGATTGACTATCAGCCAGAACAGCGCAGAAGCATCAAGTAATTATTTTCAATTTGCTCTGCCTACAAAACATTCAATCCACTTTCATATTGACCACCCGAACAGTCGGACCCGGTAATCACCCCGGGACTGACTCCCCTCAAAAATTGCACAAAGGCCACTAACCTTACTCGCTCAGATAACTGAGGAAATTGCGCAGACAGACTCGACAGACACCAAGTACCCATCCCTGTCTCCCTCAAAAAATTGCACATTTTTCCCAGTTATTCATCCCAACAGTCAGTTGGTTTCTCATCTAAGAAATTGTGCAGTTTTCATGAGCAAGCCTTCTACTGCCTAACAATCTACTTAGCTCAGAAATTGCGCAAAGAGATCAGCAAGTCGGCCTCCCAGCCTCAGTGCAGTTTCCTCTGCCAGCAACTCCTAGCAGTAGACTGCTAGTTCGCTCCAGGAATTGTGTAGTTTCTTCTGCCAGTAACATCCAACTGTCAGTTCCCTCTAGGAATTGCACAGTTTTGGCTCCCAGTAACCCCATCAGCCAACTACTAGTTCCCCCTGGGAATTGCACAGTTTTTGCTACCAGTGGCCCTAGCAGCCAACTATCAGTTCCCTCTGGGAATTGCGCAGTTTTGGCTGCCAATGACCCCAGCAGCCAACTACCAGTTCCCTATGGTAATCGCGCAGTTTTGGCTGCCAGGCTCCCGGGCAGTTCCTCCCAAAAACTACGCAATCTCTACCTGCTGGCCCTCCTTGTAGCTCAGCCTGTTCCTCTAGAAAATTGTGCAAATTTAGCCTTCCAGATCCTACTACTTGCTCGTTCTGGAAACTATGCAGATCCTACCTACCTTGCCTTCCTACAACCCAGGTTGTCCCTCCCAAACTTTGCGCAATTTTTCCTTACAATCAAGCCACACCTCGTAGACAGCCATTCTCGACTTAGATTTCCCATCTTCATAACTCAGTGACTCTTACACAATTTTCATCAGCAGTGCACAGAGCCATCATCCCGCTTCATAACCTTGCTTTTGAAAATAATACTGAGAGGGGGGGTGAATCAGTATTATCTAGTTCTTTTAACAAATCTTCCTTATTTACACTTTGAATTATTTTTGCATATCAATACCATAAAATAATGAGCAAGAAAAACAGACAGTCACATCAAAGAAAACCAGATATAAGGTGAAAACCCAATGTGGGTGAAAACCACCTGCTGCAATATGTCTCTATCTTCTTTCAAATTAGAAACTCCTTTTACAATGGTCTTGTACTAGTGCAGTCCTTTACCAGTACGTAGGCTGCAACCTGCAGAGAGATACAACTCTCTCTCGTTTTCCAGTCTCTCCTGGAAGGGAGCTACAACCCCCTACTTCTTTTCTTTCAAGGACAACTTTTCATAAATTTTCAAACTGGATCCATAAACATCAAATGATCATCAAGTACCAGTAAGTCACCCAGATAACCAGATCCACAATAACAGTAAACTAAACCCAGAACACCTTATCAAAAAAAAAATCAGTCAACAAAAGATCTTAAGACAGATACGCAATTTCCTTTTCTCTGGCCTGTGGCGCCTCTGCACTGCACCTTCTGTGGCGCCTCCGCACTGCACCTTCTGTGGCGCCTCCGCACTGCGCCTTCTGTGGCGCCTCCGCACTGCGCCTTTTGTGGCGCCTTCACACTGCGCCTTCTGTGGTGCCTCCACACTGCGCCTTCTATGGCGCCTTCGCACTGCGCCTTCTGTGGCGCCTCCGCACTGCGCCTTCTGTGGCGCCTCCGCACTGCGCCTTCTATGGCACCTCTGTGGCGTCTTCGTACTGCGCCTTCTGTGGCGCCTTCGCACTGCGTCTTCTGTGGCACCTTTGCACCGCGCCTTCTGTGCCGCCTCCGCACTGTGCCTTATGTGGCGCCTCTGCACTGCGCCTTCTGTGGCGCCTCCGCACTGCGCCTTCTGTGGCGCCCTCGCACTGCGCCTTCTGTGGCGCCTTTGCACTGCGCCTTCTGTGGCGCCTCCGCATTGCGCCTTCTGTGACGCCTTTGTACTGCGCCTTTTGTGGCGCCTCCGCATTGTGCCTTCTGTGGTGCCTCCGCACTGCGCCTTCTGTGGCGACTCCGCATTGCGCCTTCTGTGGTGCCTCTGTGGCATCTCCGCACTGCGCCTTCACACTGTGCCTTCTGTGGCGCCTCCGCACTGCGCCTTCTGTGGCACCTTTGTGGCGTCTCCGCACTGCGCCTTCTATGGCGCCTTTGCACTGCGCCTTTTGTGGCGCCTCCGCACTGCGCCTTCTGTGGCACCTTCGCACTACGCCTTCTGTGGCACCTCCGCACTTCCGCAGCTGCAGCGCTCGAGAGATCACCCTTCACAGATTCACTTTCCACTTCACTTTCATATAGATCGAGCTTTGAAACAATAACCCAATATTTCAGATCTTAAGATATTCAACCCAAAAGCATACACAAGCCAAATGATCTCCTTTGCTTTATATAGGCAACCTCTTCCTCAAATCATGGACCAATACCACGGGCCAAAACCATAACAAACCAATACCATCAACTCATACTAGGGATCAACACATCTGTCGAGATGCCATGGTCCAAAAACCATAGGTTCAAATTCCAAGGACTAACTACCATGGACCAAAGGTAACTTTTCCCACATGAAATAAACTTTTCTCTACATAAAATTCCGTGAACTTTTCTCCACATGAAATAAACTTTTATAAACTTTTCTCTGCATAAAATTCTGTGAACTCTTCTCCTGCGTACTTCTTAATTCTCATCATATTGAGAGCCATGCCATGGGTGTTGCCATCAAGTACAACATCTGTAACATATAACCATACCAGAAACATAATGCCAACAGGTTGCTGATAATCCATATCTTGTTGAGAGGGAGTGTTGAGATTGCAACAAGATGATAGAGCTTAGTGAAAAGAGTTGCCTTCACTAAGTGGACCCGCAGGAAAATTATGGCGCAACGACTATTTTTAGACTATGTCTATTTTATACGTATGGATCATGTCTATGAGTTGTAGGATGCTATTTATGGATGATTGGTCAAGTCGGAAAAAATAGATGGACTTCTAGTTTTAGACAATAGCGGTGACACTGTCAAGTCTAATTATAGAGCAGTTAAATATTATTAGCTTATAATAATATTTAGACTATAAACTTTATCTTATTCTCTTGGAGCACTTCAGTTTGAGCTATAGATGTGGAACATGTAGCTGTCAGAAGGAAATACGTTTTCTTTGTGGGTCAGTTGAGTTGTTGCATGCATGACTTCAGTTAGAACTCAATCAG
Organism: Pinus taeda; assembly: GCA_000404065.3. Lineage (NCBI taxonomy): Eukaryota > Viridiplantae > Streptophyta > Pinopsida > Pinales > Pinaceae > Pinus > Pinus taeda. Next base: position 25,587 of record APFE030709237.1, read on the forward strand.
TTGAGTTTGGTGGAGTTGATTATGGAGTTGATGGAGTTGTGTTCTGACTTGGTTAAACTAGTTGTAATTAGTCTAACTGCAAATAGACTAATGATGAGTTGTTAAACTAATTATTAACTCAGTTGCATGTTAGTGCATGTTCAGTTCAACAGGGACAAGTGTTAGAGGATCAGATTGCTATCAGTTGTGACTATAGTTGTGCATGAGGATTTGCACAATCAATGCGATTTAGTTATGCTAATGAGAATTGGCCAATACCAAGTGATTATAGCCTTTGCTCATGTGATTCCCAGTGTGAGTGATTCTTTTGAGGTAAATATGAGTTTGGTTCAACCATTCTCATCCATTCTTGTGTAGGTATTGAGTAGTGGAGGCAGGCAAGCAGTGGAATAGATTTGGAGATCAAATCTGAGTTGTATTGTGTGTAACAGGTGGATATAGTGTTGGATACTTGTGAGAAGTATTGACTATTGTAATGTTACATGTCCTCAATCATTAATATACAGATAGTGTGGGGTTTTCAGCTGTAAGCTTTCCCCGGGTTACATATTGTGTATGTGTGCATGCTCTTGATGTTTTATTGTTATTTGATGCTGCATATGATGATAAAGCGTAGAGAAGCTTATGTTTGTGTATTTATTCCGAATAGGTACATGATTAGGATAATCTCCATTGAATATGTGTTTATTATTCAAAATTGCTAAAAAAATATTAAATAAAATGTTATAATAATTAAATTTTATTTTTATTTTCAAAACTATATCAGTATACATATTTAATGAAAGTCTCTAAACAATTGAAATCTACAAATTATTAACAATAATAGTATTCCATTTTGTTTTTTCATAATAATTATGAATAAATGTTTATAAAAAAAATTCCATTTTATTTTTATATAATTTATTTAGAAATAGTTTTTAACCATACATAACACAAATCCCTTTTTACATACCATGATAATTTACAAATTATAAACACAATAATATTCCATTTATTTTTATATAATTATTAGAAATAGTTTTAAACCATACATAACACAAATCCCTTTTCTCATACCATTATAATTTATAGATTATAAAAACAATAATATTCCATTTGATATTCCATTTTGTTTTTAAGTAATGATTAGATTTTTTTTTAATAAGTTTGAGCCACCTTCATGCTGGTTGTAATAGCCATTGCAAAGCATATACAATGATAAATAAAGCAAAGAACACATGGAGTTTACACTCAAAAAAATCACCAAAGGGAAAATTATGTTAATAAAGTCATATTCATGTATAATTTTATTAGACTATTATAGTATCTTTATATAATTTCATTCGACCGTAACAACTATGTTATAATTAGACATTTAGTTCAACTATCTTCACTACTATCTGCAAAATATCTCTATCAATCTCTTAATAGATTTTTATCTCCGACTTCTTGCATTTCTCCTCATTGTTCATTCTTACATAGACTTTTCGAAAATATTCAACATCATTACAAAACATCATACTATTTAGACATTCTCCATGAGTTAATTCTTCATAAGCCCCTTTAAATATTACTTATGCTCTCAATATCGAATCTTCATTATCTAATTGAACTAGTCCTTTCTTCATCTTCGTCTTCTTTCTTTTTGTCTTCTTCATTCTTAATCCTCAATATTCTTTATTGTTCATGCTATACCTAAAAACCATAAACTTCATGTTTGTTGATGCTCATATAAAAAGGTGACCATCCGCTAGAATACATGGGTCATCAATGAATGTATCTATTGGTTCTCTGGGAAACCTTTTCTTATGCATTTGTCAACAACATATATTCATTATTGTCCTTTTTACTCCCCTACATATTCATCCTTCATAATATTGGTTTTCTTTGGATTACCCATAACCACATCCAAGTTTTATTTGGATGACCTATAACCACACTTTAGGTTTTCTTGGATCACACTCAATCATTACACCTTTGGATTTTTTAGGATGACCCTTAACCAACACACCTATGGTTTTTCATGGATGGCCCTCAACCATTACATTCTTTGTATTTTTGTGGATTACCCTTAACCATCACTTTCTTAATTGGTTTCTTCTTATCATAAAAAAATACATCACATCGAGTGGTTTTTAACTAACAACGAACCTCCTATTTTATAAAAAGTGGTTTCAACTTACCAAGAATCTTACATAACAAAGAGGTTTTTAGATATCCATGAACTTTTCAATATAAAAAATTTCCACAACTACATTAGTAAATGTAGTTGATATATGTCAATTGGTGTCATTTTCATATGTCAATTAGTGATAAAAGGTGGAAAATGTCATCCATTAGTGTACATCAACCACATTTCCTAATTTGGTTGCACTAGTAGACAATCAATGTGTGAGGGGGAAATTCATAGACCATGATTGTCTATGGTTAATGTTAGTTGACTTGTTAAAAATGGTCGTCAAGGGTTGACCATAGTAGCCGAGGGTTGTTGATGGTTGCCCATGGTTGAAGCGGGTTGATGATCCGAGAGATTTTCGTGAGTGCTTTCAAACAAAAATCCCCATTGCAAAATACCTTTTACTGACAGATATTTGCATGTGAAATCATGAGCAATGTGAATTATTAATCAACACTTCAACAAACCATCAATAGGAAATAAAAAATAAATAAGAATCGATAAAAAAAAAACGATATGGTAATGAAGTTTGTCTAGTGTGGAATACATATCTAGGCCTGATTTCAAGAGTGGGGAGGTTGCTTCATTAGTTTTTGCAAAAAGATGATGAGTACATGATGCATTCTTTATTAATATGAGGGTGATTCTCCTATCTAAAGTGGCATGTCTCTCCCAGGAGATGTTCTTCTCAAGAACTTTCACTCACAAGAATTTCTCCTTCAGCATGACAAAGGAACAATCTGTCACATAAAGTGGCATATAATGATCTTGTCAAAAAGTGGCATACATGAATCTCAAATTCAAATCATGATCTTAACAAAATAAAATGAGCACATGGAAAAAATACACCTTATACCTCCAAGTCTGTGGATGGACTAAAAATCGATTACTCGAATGAAGAAACAACATGTGTTATTGCTTTCCTTATAAAAAACTATGAGATTTGAGTACTAATATGACCCATTTCTATCTCGATCAGATTTGGGCTCCTTGGGAATCTTTTAGATTCCTCACAAGATTATCTTTTGGACATGGGTAAAAAATATGCTACTTCAATGAAGAAATGGGCTACACCATCAGACTCCTGGCAAATGAATGGTTCAAATGAATATAAACTCAACATAATTCTGACACCATTAAAATTTGGTCCCTAGCGAATCTCCAATATTTCTAAAAGTATATGCATAAGGAATATATTGTGGAATATTCCCTTGGAATATACTATGTCTCGAAAATAATGCCCCACATGAGCCTAGCTCTTGGTTCTGCTATGTGATTCCTCCACTGCTTGGTCTCTATTCTATCGAATGACAAATTTCGGGTTAAATAAGTTTTTTTTGGCAGATTTACCAATGCCACATGGGCTGGCACATTGGTTAAATCGATAAAATTAGTTACAGGTGGCCCAAATTCCAACCAGCGGTCCAACCATTCACTTTTTAATTGGTGCTTTTTTGTTTGGCATGATATTTTAAATGGCGTTTTGTGTTAATTGTTGAGTGGTGACATTGTAATGTGTAACTGATCCACCCGTTGGCAGGCCGACCCACTGGGTCGAGTGGATTTGATCCCTGCTGGCCCCCCACTATATATAATGGTTATTGTAATGGTGGTGTCATGGGTGTGATCCACGAGCCCCCCACTAATTTTTATTTTAATAATATGTGGCATGGTGGGGTGGCAGAGTTGGTGGCACGTCACCTTTTTTAATATATTTTTTTTACTTTTAAACAACATAGTAAAAAACCATCAACCGGATTTTGGGGGTCACCGAAAAAATTAAGTAGGTGAAAATTTATTCAATTCCATCCACTGTGGAGTGCTAAACTATTGCTCTGATATTGGCTACCAAATTTGGTGGGTTCTGCCAGATTTAGTCAGTCCACCAATTTTAGTTTGTGCTCCAAAGTTAGCTAGTGACAAAAACCCTACAAAGTTGACTTGAAATTCAAATTCAAATATATTTCACATACGAAGTTAGATTTAAGTGGTATTCATGTCATTGGAATTAGGATGATGAGCTTTTTGATCTAGTTTTGGTTTTGGTGAAATCCAAAGACTTTTCTTTTTGCGCTTTCTTGGAGCCACTTGGATCATTCCTCCTCATTGAGGAGCTTTTGGTCCTCCAAAAGCATGAACACATTCTATAATCTTTTGTACTCCCTCATCTACAAAATAAGTGTTCTAATAGACCACACTTCCTTCTCCTTCACCTTTGTACTACAGAACCATAAGTGATGAACCGACACCTGTATTCTATGCAAAATTGTAGTACAACTTACACAATACATGTTCTCTTACAAGACCAAACATGACCCAAGAAAACCCCCTACTTTCCAAGAGTTTATAACACACTCATTAGTCAAGTTTATGTCATAATCATAATAAAAACCAATCCCAATCCATCAACAAAAGGGCAAAAAAATATCACATGTTGCATTCATTAGTGATGATAAACATTTCATCACTTTTACAATCATTTCGTAAAATATGATTTACAAAAATGTGGCCACGTTCAACTAATTAAAAATGCTACCCATTTCTTACTCATCAAAGTGAATGTTTCATCTTCCTATAATAGATTCGCTTGTTGAACAACTTCACCAACTAGTTCATTCATAGGTGTGTTTTCCTTCTTAAGGCACTACTTTGGATGGAGCCTCCAACATGTACTTCTCTTATGTCCACTTTTGTTGCAATGGCTACAAAAATTATTCTTCCTCCAAAATTTCCAAACCTTCTTCATTCCCTGATGTGGAGAAGGGTCTACATGTCTTTTCCTTTTCCTCACTTCCATTCTCTTCCAACACTTAGCAACAATGTGGTTATACAAGCCAAAAAGTACATGGTTTTCTAATCCATAAATTTTTCCCATCATTATTAATCTGCTTCTAATCAAAAGGAACATTAGAATAATGGTACCTTTTATACCTAGCTTGGTTGTCTCTAGCAAAAATATGGTGAGAAAAACTTGCCTTAGCTCTTCTGCTGCAATGCACAATGTAATGGGAATATTGTGATGTGCTCTCAGCATCCTCTTTCTTTGATGGTTTCAGCAATGACTTGGATTCGTTTCCTGGAGAACCCCATGCTTCTACTGCGTTCGAACATTCTCCTTCAATGTACCCAAATCCTACAAATTTAGGCCTTTTTACAACCTCCAATGGCTAATTCATTCCTTGGCCATTAACACCAAGTCATCCTCATTTATACACCATCTTGGTAAGGAGTCTCATGACGTTTCCTAAAATGGGAACCTCAATGCTTCCAACAAAAATAACATAATGTGAAAATGAAACTGAAGAATTACCAATAATTTTTACCTCATTTGTTGATTCATAAGCAGGTGATGATGGCTTCTCTAAGTCTTCGCTGCACTTCAACTTTTCCAAGGCCTCTTCCATGGCTCATAATTGAAGTTGCAATATTTTATTTTCATATTTTGCTTCTTGTAGAAGTCTCCTCAATTCAACGTTCTCTTATTTAAGGTTCTCACTAATCTATTAATTTGAATGATGAGAAGAAGATAAGAAGAACAACATTCACCTGAAGGCAGATCATCATCCTCTTCTCTCTCTTTCGCCTATTTCCTCCTTTTTCGTTTTCTCCTCATAATCTGCAAACAATATATCTACCACATTTTTCATTATGTAGAAGGCCTTGTAGAGATCTCGGTTCTTCTCCATTTCCCTTCTTGTTGCACGCTCAATTTGCACTCATTGGCAAAATAGTCAGACCAATCTGTTATCACTCATTGTGAATTCTTGATCAACACATAAGCAAACCATTAGTAGGAAATAAGAAACAAATAAGAAGTGATCATAAACACATGATATGATAACAAAGTTCATCCAGTGTGGACTACGTCTCTGGGCCCAGTGTCAAGATTGGGGAGGCCGCTTCATGAGTTTTTGCAAGAAAATGATGAGTACATGATGCATTCTTTGTCAATATGAGGGTGAAAATCCTATCTAGAGTGTCATGTATCTTCCAAGAGATGTTCTTCTCAAGAAATATCACTCATAAGAAGTTCTCTTGTAGCATGACAAATGAACAATCTCTCACATAAAATGGCATACAATGATCCTCTCCAAAAAAATGAAGGTGTAGAAATCGCTTAACAAAACCAGAAGCAAGAAAAGATGGAAGTATTTGTGAGGTTGGATTATAGTCGTACAAATGATGAAGAACAACACTAGAAGGATGCTATGAAGATGAGTGAAAATTAAGAGCTAGGATGTGAAGACACATGCAAGGAAGACGGAAAACAACTTACAACTACTACACTTCCACGGTATGAACAAGAGTTGAAGTCTCTAGAGGATTGGTTGAAACATCCTAGAATTGGAAAACAATACATAGAACATGTAGCCAAAGAATTGAGGGAAGTTGAAATCGTAAAGGCATAAGAATTGTATGGTGATGATAAGAGGATTGTTGTAGGAATGGTTGAACAACAAATGTTGTCAAGAGAAGAATGAGAGGAAAAGAATAACGATATTAGTGTGTCTCGAGAAAATTTGTTTCATTTGCAATCAAAAGTACAAGGAAACAAATGGTAATATAAAGTTGACAACAATTTGAAGTATTGTATTTTATTTACATCTACAAGGATGTAGAAGAATGGAAGCCATGTTATGAGGTGGATATTGAGGTCCTTCAGACACTTATCCAATTGATTGGTGTAAACAACATGTATTATCAAGAGTGTAGACTGGATATGGAGGTTGAAGAAATCATGATGTTGATGGAAGAAGTACCTGGGCAATGGTACATTGATGAGGAAATGGTAATTAGTTTTAGAAATTGGTTGATTATGGAATACTGTAGCAACATGGCGAATATGAGAAAATTACAAAACAAGATATGGGATTGTGGAAGGAAAATGACAGCCGATAATAAGTTGAGTGTACAATATTGTCTCAACAAGGCATGTGGAGCACAAAAAAATGAAACATGGGATCCTGATAAACTGAATTCATGATGAGATCAACAACATGATAAATAATATGGGTAGCTACAAAGTCAAGTACGAGATATTGGGGAAATGATAACTACCTCAACCTATCAAGGAAAATAAAGTGGACAACTGCAACATATATTTTGAGACCCAAGAGGGTTTCACATATTGAAGGCCTTTGACTAGGAGGTAAAAAAATTTCCACCTAGGGAGTTTGATGCAAGAGCATCAACCCAATATTTTTCCAAACCAAGAGGGGTCACAAAATTCTCCATAAGGGAAGGAGTTTCCTCATAAGTAATTTGTACAAATTAGAATTGTATGTTGTTAATGTAACATGTGTAGGATTAGGAATTTGGTAGTTTTAGGTTTTGGATAGATGTCCCATTCTTATAGTTTTTCTTGAGATATTTCCATTCAGTAGTGTTGTATAGGTAAGTATGTGTGTAGTACTATAGGTGGGTCTCCCAGAGTTAGAGATTTAAATAATTTGCAGAGGCTAAAGCTCCCAAGTATTTTACAAAGACAAATTTTGTTCCTGAACATATTTTTAGTAATGATGAGTTTGAATTTTCTTCATGTACCTGCATTTTATATCTTTGAGTAATCATTCTTAAGTGGAATTTTGTCTACTTGGATATTGGCTATAAAAGTCACTGATTTAACTCAGCCATTTTATTTTATAGAAGGAAAGATAAAGGTGGAATCATGGTGTGTGTTTTCATTTTAAATTTTGTATTCGTTATAAGGTGATATGTGTTTGATTGCCCTCTACAATCTCAAACAACATCCTTAGTGGTAACTTTGTGAAGGGCGCACAAAGTTACAGTTATTAGGCCATACTGATTGGTCTCCTCTCCTTATCAGTCGAGCCCCCTGTCGAGTCCTCATTTGCAGTTTTGAATTACACAAACCCTCAGTTTAGGGGAGGGAACAACATACATTCGGGCGCAGAGAGTGATTTCTTATTTGGTCAGAATCCCATTTCACAAAGTTTCACTATAACAGGTAGTATGGTATCGATCGCTTTTAGATTGAGTGGGGACCCTCGCTGTTGGGATATGTATGAACTGAGGGCTAGTCAATTAATGAACAGAGCAGGCCTAGATGGTTGAACCCAAGGCTGGCCCAACCCGTGGATGCTAGAACCTGTGGTGGCTAAATGGATGGCTTTGGAAAAACCCGAGAGCTGGTCGAGCTAATACAAAGCTTGACGAACTAATTCAACGATGATGGCGAGACAATATCACCAATTCTTTTATTTCTTTTTATATTGATTGAAAATGACAGAAAGCCTAGTTTGGCAGCAGCCGCCGGGGTGCGGTGGAATATTGAGCCGGTGATACACGGGGTAGTAGAGCTCACCCAAAGCGTCCTTGTGGAGTATCGTTGTTGTTGAAGCATAGTTGTTCCGGATAGGAAGTTGATACCTGTCCTTCATGGGATGGATCATGGTAGAGCCTGGTAATACGCTAAGCGACAGGTGAAATTGGATGGACCAAGATGACCTAATTAAGTCTATAGCCTGGGTTGACTTTTCCACTCATCAATAGGAAGTTGCTAGAGTCTGATTCATGGTGTTCTGTTGACTTTGGTCGAGGTGTAATGAGATGCACAACTACCCTTGGAATGAGTGGGCATTGAATCGAAGAAAGGCTTTATTGTAGGAACTACCATAGTATCTTATTTTTGTGGACACTGTGATCCTATGGGAGATTCCACAATTATGTTTGAGACCTTCTCTTTATATTTTAATAACAGGATAAATAAATTCCCAATTTTCAATTCATGGGTGAAAAAAATTCACATGGGGCTTCTAGAAACCAGTTAAGAAAGAAAAAGGAGCACAATAAGAGTGGGAATCTCTATAGTGAATTTCATTACTCATTCACTAGAGTTAGAGGAGGTGGCCTACCCTAGGACAATTCTGTTGAGGAGCATGAGGAGCATGAAATAATTATTACTAAGAAGACCTAAGGAAATACCTGTATTGTCCCACAATGGTTGAGAGTAAACTCCATGGACAATGACTTTTATAAATAAAATAAGGCACGACCTTCGACCCATTGTGGGACCAACCCAAGTGAAACCAATTTGGTTAAGTTATATTCGAATGTAGTTGGGAATGAGGTAAGTGAGCATGGCTGGTAAATTAAGTTGGTGCATGTTTATATTTCATTATTAAAAGGTAAACATATGAACATCAACATTTATTTTTTTAATATTAAATTGCAAATCCAGAGATTTGACATATTTCGCGAATCAGAAATTCACTTTCCTCATCAATTCTCACATTAATGACCTGAGTTATTTCATGCAGGATACTAATCATGAGTGATTTCAAAAATGCATAAACCAAAATATTGTGGCATGAACATAAAAATCAATTTGTTGATTATGGTTGATTACATGAAAGGACATGAGAATTTTAATTAAACATTTGGATTACGAAGAAACTGGTATGAAATCATGTTACATCAAGCTTATTAAAAAAAAAAAAAACGTAAATAATGAATACCTCTTTGTGGAATTTGTTTCCAAAAATATCAATAATAAATTAATTACTTGACTATTTTGCAAATCAATTGCATAGAAAATTTTAGGGGCAAATGTTCGCCCTTTGGCGGAATTAAGGGGTTTTAAATTTTTAGTGGGCGAATAGTTTGTATCATAGTACATTTTTACAAATCACCTCAAATAGCCCACCTTATTTTAAGGGAGAGGGTAAAAAAGGTAAATTTAGCCCTTGAAATTAGGAGTTACAACTTTCTATTCACCCATTTTCAGAATAGGTTTTATTTAAGTGAATCCATTCGCCCATTTTCAAGAATAGGTTTTATTTAAGTGAATCTTATGG
>APFE030709237.1:35823-48085 GCA_000404065.3 Pinus taeda
TTATATTTACTCCATAAGTCACCTTATATACATACAAGGTTGTAAACAAATAAAAATATAAGTAAAGTGGAGGTATGGTAAATAAATAAAACATCTTTTTATAATTAAAAGGTATGGTAAATAAATAAAAATATAAGTAAATTAGACGTATGGTAAATAAATAAAGCCTCTTTTTATATTTAGTAGAGGTATGGTAAAGAAATAAAACATTTTTTTATATTTACTCCATAAGTCACCTTATATTTACGAACACTCAAAAAATGCCTTATATTTAGGTGAAACCTATGGGCAAAATACTATGGGACAAATACCATGGACTAGATTGTTATTAATACCATGCAAAAAACCATTATTAACCCTAATATTAGAATTAATAAAAATATGGCACATGGTATTGACCCATGGTATTCACCAAAATGGCACATGGTATTGACCTATGGTATTCACCTGGAATGTAGCCTATTTAAATGGGGGAATTAAACTAGCATCGATCCATCTTTACTCTAGATCTACTAACCCCCAAGAGGTATCAAATATCGTGATATGTAAACTAGCATAGAGTGAAAAATATTTGATCCCTCTCGGGGCGTGGTGGATCAAAGTAAAAATGGATGTTGTAATTTAATGTATGTTAAACATTTTAGCTTGGTTAAAATAAAAAATAAAATAAAAATCAACTATTAATTTTATTGTTTTTTATAAATTACTAATAGTAATTTTTAAGCTCCAGGTTTATGATAACCCATGGCAATACCAAGATCTTACAAGATTTTATAATTGAGTAAAATATTCGCCATGCATGGTGAGAGATTCGCCAAAAAATTATATATACATATTATATCATTGATAAAATCGCCTTCCATTTTTCCTATATACCATGGAGATTTGCCCATTTATTATACTTACAAATTTAGGGGGGGTTCTTAAAATTTTCCCTGATCAATTGGTTTTGTCCACCAATAGGTCCAACTAATGCAGATATTCAGTGATAGTGAGCCGTAAGGCAAGTTTGGAGTCCCCAGGATCTATTCCATATTAGAGAACCTCACTTTGCAAAATCTTCGAAAGGCTCCTTGTATAATTTCTTAATTACTTCTTCATTTCAAAGATTTGATGATGCCAGACTTGCTTGTGGTTTTTCAATAATCCAAGATCAGTGTGCATATATCGGAAGATATAAATGCCATGTTCATTGCCTTGATACCAAAAATGGAGAAATCATAGAACTTTATAGGTTGTAGGTTGATCTCTCTTTGCAATTTGGTATACAAGATGATGTCCAAACTCATTGCATGTAGAATTAAGTCAATTTTGTCAAGACAAGTATCTAAAGAACAATTTGGATTTTAGAAGGGTAGACATATACATGACACGATTGGCATAGCTCAGGAGATGTTGCATTATCTAGTGTCCTGGAGTCTGAGATCGTGTTTGGTGAAGGTAGATCTCATTAAGGCCTATGATTGCATCAACTAGGAATTTCTGAAATTGGTTTTGATTAAATATGGTTTGTCCCCAATGATCATATTATTGATAATGCCTTCTATTAAGACTACAAATTTTTTAGTCATAATTAATGGGTTACTGTCACATTCTGCAATGTGAAAAGAGGGCTTAGACAGGGTTGTGCTTTGTCCCCTATGTTATTCTTGTTGGTGGTTGATTGTTTAAGTTGGAAGATGCAGGAAGCCAAAGATAATGGCATCATATTAGGGATTAAAGTATCCAGACATCATGTGATTTCCCACTTGATGTTTGTTGAATATTTTCTATTTGGAGGGGAGTCATCGATTGATTAGTGGAGTAATATACAAAGGATCATCAAGAAAATTGGAACAAAAACAAGTTTATATATGAATGGTAGGAAATCCCTCTTGGTGCATAGTGACAGCGAGGAGGAGGTGATTAAGGAAATCCAAGAATTATTTGGGGTACCTTCCATTCACATTGATGAAGGTTTCACTTACTTAGGGGTTTGTATGAAATCAAATGGATACAATAACAAAGATTGGGATTGGTTGATAGAAATATTCCATACAAAGTTGGACTGCTAGAGGCATAGGTGATTTTCAATGGGGAGCAAACTAATTATGTTGAAAGAAGTGCTCCAGAATATCTCGATACACTGAATGAAATTGTTCTTACTTACAAGAGATATTGTACACCTGATGGAGGCTATCATGGGACAATTTCTATGGGTGGGGGTACAATTAAAAGGGAAGATACATTTGATTAGGTGGTCAGCATTAGCTAGGCTAGTGGAGCAAGGAGGGTGGGGAATGATCAACGCATTCTCATTCAATTTAGAATTAATAATCAAGAATATGTGTAGGGGAACGATAGGGAATGGTTTATGGCCACATATAACTAAATACAACTATATGTATGGACAACACTTCACGACATGGATATGTTATGGGGCTCGAAATAAAACTAGTAAATCCTATATAAGAAGTAGCCTGATGAAAACACTTCAATGGCCTATGGGATAAATTTGATGGGAGATTGGTGATGGAACCAAGATAGAGAGTCACTTGGATTCCATGATGGGAATGAGTGGGGATCACTCATTATGATTTGAATTTCTTAAATTCATCCACAAAAAAGGAATTCATAAGTAACAATATATCTGTATTCACCACAATCAATCATCAAGCATGGAGAGGGATGGAGGGTCTTGGGTTTCCAGAGGCATTTATACAAGAATGGGAGTGTTATATAACATAACTTAGAAAAGAGGTTACTTGATGGTCAAAGACATTAATCAAAAACTTTCCAAAAAAGTGGATAATTTCAAATACAATAAGTGGATCCAGGTCATATGGAAATGGGACATTCCAAACAAAATAGAATTGTTCAGTTGGCTAGTTATAAATGACAAGATTTTGACTTGGAACAACCTACAAAGACAAGGATTTTATGGACCTGGCATATGTGTATTATGTAAGAAAGGGTCAGAACATGCAAAACATTTGTTGTACAAATGTCTATATGCGGAGGAAATATGCAATGGGAATATGGATATATTAAAGTTGAAAGTAGTCCCTCACAAAGGGTCACTGGTCACATATCTGAAAAACTGGAACAAAATATAGAAAAAATACAAAACCCTCCACTATACATTATGTGGTCCATTTGGCATAGTATAAATGCACTTTTTTTTCATCACAAAAGAGTAGTTGTTCGAAATGAAATTAACAAGAAAATAGCATATTACAACATAATTGGTCTGAGGAAGAAGTAATTGGTCTGATGGAGAAGAGTAGAGGAGACAGAAAAAAACAAGTACATAGACTTGTGGAGCAATTATCTATTGGGCTTCTTTGATGGAGCATGCAATAGGAGAGAGTGTAGGTGTGGAGCAGTCATAGTCATTGATCCAAGTAAGTTCTATCATTTTTGGAGGAAAGGTGGGAAATGTACAAATAGTAAGGCATATCTCATTACATTGTGAGGTATTCTTATAGCGACAAAATGGTTGAGGTTGGAGAGTATTTAGTTCTTTGGAGATGCTAAAGGCATCATAGAATGGGTGAGGGACACCACAGGTTCAACCTGCCCATCCTTAAAAACATTCACCACTGAGTAGCAGTACTAGAGGAGTAACAACATCCAAGGAGTAACTTCACCAAAGGAGTAACAACACCAGGTACTTAGAAAAAATTTCACCATAGAGTAGCAGCACTAGAGGAGTAACAACACTGAAGGAGTAACAGCACCGGATACTTAGAAAAATTTTCACCACGGAGTAACAACACTAGAGGAGTAACAACATTGGAGGAGTAACAACACTGAAGGAGTAACACTAGGTACTTACAAAAATATTTTTTCTCACCTCCATAGGATATAAACCACCAGTGGTAGTACCTTGCACGAAAACAATTGAGTGGTAACAATATTTATAACTATATATATATATAATATATATATATATTAATTATATATATATAAATTAATATATATATATATATATATATATATATATATCAAGGATATAGAGGAGGAATCTTTTGCACTGACAACCTTCAACTAGATTTATTAGAGAGAAGTTTGATGAAGGTTATCTTTAGAGGCCGGATGATGATACAGTCTGAGAAAATGTCTATTTACAATAAAATAAGCATGTGTATCATCAATGGTGACAATTCTGACAATTCCATTATCAAATACCTCATCAAGCTCATAAGGGCCCATCCAACGAGAGCAAAACTTCCCTTGAAGTCCTGAAAATGAGAATCATATAGTAATGCCCAATCTCCTTTATGAAACATCTTATTCTAAATAAATTTATGTTGCTATTTTTTTCTCTCCTACTGAATCACAATAGTTCTCTAGACAAACATTAAAAAAATTTCATCTAGTTTATTTAATTTTTCTAGTTGGTGTTTTTGGGCTTCCGAAAGGTCCAATCCTACTTCAAGAGTTGTTCTAAGCATATTGATCTCAAATTATATTGGTAAAACTGGAGATTTAATGTAGACAAGCTCAAACTGTGGAAACCCTGTTGTATCCCGCCATGATTTTATGTACACCCAAAGAGCTTCAAGAAGCTTTTTAGCCTAATCTCGGCGATGCTTTGCCATAATCTTTATGAGAATGTTTTCTAATACTTTGTTCATGCTTTCCACTTAATGGTTCGCTGAAGGGTGGTATGGAGATGTTATTCTGTGCTTGATCCCATACTTTTTCATAAGCCTTGCTATCATATGTGATGTAAATTACATTTCCCTATCTGAAACTATCTCTCTCAGGGTGCCATATCGAGAAAAAATCTCTTCAAACAAAAAGTTTGAGACAACCTGTTCTGTGGCTTTCTCCACAGCTCTAGCCTCAACCCACTTTGTCATATAATCTGTGCATACTAAAATATAAACTTTCTGATGTGAAGACAGATTAAATGGGCCAATGAAATCAATAGCCCATTTCTCAAAAGGTCCAAGGAATACTTGAGGCTATAACAAAATTTTGTCTGATCGATCGGGCTAACCCATCTACTTGAAACTATCACATCTTCAGACATAATCTCTCGCATTGTGAAAGACAGAGGGAAAATAATATCCCATATATAACACCTTATGTCTGGTCCATTTATCCACAAAACGTCCCCCACAAGTGCCATCATGAGCAGCCTTTAGGACATCATAGATGTCATCTTCTACTACACAGCATTGGATCTGTTGGTCAATTCCTGTATAAGACAAATATACTTCTATCCATGAAAAACAGGTACTATGACAAATGATCTTTTGTTGTTCCCTATATGACAAATGCTTGGTACCTTCCCTGTAGCAAGATAATTAGCAATATCTGCATACCACAAAGTGTGAGTAGAAATTGCAAAAATATATTCGCCTGGAAAACTATCTTCTACGGGTGTACTTTCATCATTAGTATCTAATTTAGACAGGAAGTCATCAACTACATTATCCTTGCCTAGTTTATCTATGATGGTAGTGTCAAATTCTTGAAATAATATTAACCACCTTAAGACATGCCCAGGGGTGTTAGGTTTATTCATCAAGTACCTGAATGCTACGTGATCAATATGCACAAAAGTAGGATATCTAGTAATGTAATGCCTAAATTTATTAACAACATAAATAAAAACCAAAAACTCCTTTTCTGTTACCGTATAGTTTAATTCAGCATGTGTCAAATTCTTGTTGACCTAGTATATGACATACGACTTCTTATCCTATTGCTATCTAAAACTGCCCCTATTATTGTTTAGGTGGTATCAGTGTGGATGTGAAACATAAATTCTCAATTAGGACCTCACAATATTGGAGCTTGGCATATTAGTTCTTTGATTTTTGTAAAAGCTTCTTCACACTCATTTGTCCACAAAAATTATGCATCTTTAGTTAACAACTAAAAAAGTGGAAATGTTATTCTAGAAAAATATTCTATAAAACATCTATAATATCTAGTGCAACCAATAAAACTACTTACCTGCGTCAGTGTCTTTGGTACAAGAAAATGCAACATTACCTCTACCTTGGCTAGATCAACTTGAATTCCAATAGCTAAAAGCAAGTATCTCTGCACTATACCTTCTTCTCTCATCATATGACACTTAACTGTACTTAGAGAAACATGCATGTGTATGCATTTTTAAATACCTTCTCCAAGTTTTCCAATCCTTCCTGAAATGACACCCCATATGGTGTAAAATCATCCATATAAATCTCAATACTACCATCGACTAGATCAGAGAAAATCTGTAATATTTCCCTCTAAAAGGTAGCATGTGCATTACAAATACCAAATGGGAGGACCTGGTATGTGAAAGTTCCCTAAGGGAATGTAAAAGTGGTTTTATCCTGATCCTCAGGAGCTATTCAAATTTGGTTATACCCACTAAACCCATCGAGGAAAGAAAAAAGAATTCTTCCTAGCTAAGGTATCAAGGACTTGGTCAATTAAGGGTAAGGGGAAATGGTCTTTCAAGGTTTCTTTATTCAATTCCCTATATTCCTCAAAAATCTACCACTTACCATTCATTTTAGGAACAATAACTAGTAGAGACACCCATTGACTGTCTGAGATAGGGTAAATAAATACTACATATAATAACTTCTAAATTTCATCGTTAACAATGTTTTTCAAGGCAGGGTTCATTCTTATCTAGGGTTGTCTCATAGACCGACAATCTTCTTTAATGTATATATGATGAGTGCATAAATTAGAAGGGATACCCTTAATATCTGTATAATGCCATGCGAATTCTTACTTATGTTCATGAAGGACTTTCAATAGTTGTTTGGTCTAGGACAGTGAAAGATTCGAATTAATATTCAATGTCCTCTCTAGCTCTATTTCTATAGGGATACTGTCGCAAGGTGAAATTACATGAATATCTTCATTTTTAATTCTTGATTCAATAGTTCCTTGTGTTTCAAAGGTCATAACAAATTCAAGAAATTGACAATTTGTATTAGAAATGACATGAGGGCTACTGATAAAAGTATTAATAGTATCATATTCCATTTAATTTTTGATATAGATGGCTTGACTAATAGTAAGGATTGGTCTGGTTTCCTCACTTTTGGCTTCAGGCCCTTCTGAAGGTAGGGAATTTTGTTTAAATATTTTTTTACTTGATGAACTTGGTTCTGCAGGGGTAAATAATAAGGTTGTTTGTATTTTCCCCATTAGATATCACCATATTTCCTAACCAGCATCCAATATAGGCATCTGCAGTTGCTAGCCAAGGTCTTCCTAAACTCAAAGGGTGACCACCAACTGGGGATTTTGTATCTAATACTAGAAGATCAACAGGATAATGCCATGAGTCTACTGAAATGCTTATGTCTTCCAATTTTCCTATCAGCCTTATTGTAGATCTATCTGCTAATTCTAAGATAGTAGGAGTTGGTTTAGACTTCGTAGACCTAATGTGAGCATAGTTCCAGATGTGATAACATTAATTGCAGCCCCTAAATATACCAGCACATTCGGGATGTCAACCCCGTTAATCTGCACAGTCATATTTGGGTTCCCTGGATCTCCATATTTCACAAGTACAAATTTTCCTAGCATAATGTCTGATAGCTTCCCCATAACATGAACGGTAAGTAGATCCTTTCTTTTCTTTCCAGGTTTCTTGGAACAATATTCTCTAATTTTCTTAGTAGAAATAGGCACATCCTTCATAGATTGGAGTAAGGGAATTTTGACAAATAGGTTTTTCAATTCCCCTAAAAGGTAAAATTCTGGTTGAAGATTTTATTTACCCAGGGCTAATCTCTTGGGATAAGGTAGATCAGTTGGGCAACCTTGAGTAGCACCCAAATGAGGAGGGGGGTGTTTGACTGGATTTTGATTTGACTCATTCTTGGCTAGCTGGGATTCCACTTCTAGATTTTCATCACAATTCACCAATATGTTCAACGATAATTGGTGAAGTCTAAGCATTCACCACCTTACTAGATCGCAAATTTATCTCATTACATTCTATAGTAGAAATGCTATATGAAGGAAGGTTGAGAGTGAAAGTCTATTGAACACCCTTATTATTAGGGTTTGGATTAGGTTGGATAGGAAGCTGAGGGTGAGGACGAGGGTTGGGAGGAGTGTTGGAAGCGAGGCGTAACTATTGTTGTTTCATAGGTTGAGTAAATTGACCAAGAGGAGGGGAAGGTCATCGCTAATTCTGAGGCCATGAAGGTTTGAACTAGAGTGAGGGAACTGAGACTGTCAAGGCAGATATTGATAAAATTAAGGCCGTGATTGAGGAAAAGGTACTGACTAAGGGCCCATATTTAAATTGCTAAAATACTAAGAGATTTCTTGAGACATACCTTGATTTCAGCTTGGGTTCGTGGCTACCATCGTTTCTTGGAACCCATAAAGAATAATTTCTCCATGCCTTCTTTTGATCACTAAAATATTGTCTTTAGCCCATGAAGAGGTAGACATGAGCTAGTGGAGTGAGCCTATTCACATATTTCACAAGTCTCCACAGTAGTTAATGGGCATTCCTTTAATGGATGTTTCTTCCTATACTAGGGGAAGAAGATGGACATGGTTCTTTCTAACTCCATTTGCTTTTTCTTTTCCTATAACATGTCCATTTGAGGGGAAATTGTACTCAGGATGTCGGTTTTCAAATTATCCAACAAGTTCCCAATTTTTTCCTTTGTAATCCATCCACTAGATGTTTTGGAGGTTTAAATCCCTTGTTTATTCCTTGTAGCCCCTCGTGAACATTGAATGCATAACCCACAAATAGATTCAAATTCCTCCTTAGATATATGACCCTTTCCTTCTATATTCAAAAGTTCTAGAGAGTGCTCCCTTATGGCCCAGAGAAAAATGATTTTCAAGATATCCTTATTCGCATCACCATGGTTGGATCTATGTAGGGTATATTTGAAACATTCCAAAAATTCCTCCATATTCTCATCCTACTTATACATAAATTTAAAAATTTCTTCATTTATATCTCGGGATTTATAGTAATCCTGGTACTTCTCCAAAAAAGTTTTTTTAATCTCTTCCCATGAGGAGTTATATTTTCCACCTAGACCCATAAACCATCGCAGGTCTATCCCTTTTAGAGTAGCAAGGAATATTTTCAATTTCCGAGAATCAACTACGTTGTCGTATCCTGTATAGACAATGTCAAATTTGAACAGAAATTTATATGGGTCTTCCAAGGAAATCCCATGGAAGTTAGGCAAAGCAATGAGTGGGATGGGCTTCATCAGTGAATCACCTCTAATGTCTCCAATTGGAAATTCAATCAAGGAGGTTGTACATGCCTCGAATACCCTCTAATAATCACTCAAAATTTTAGCAGGATCCTGATGAATGACAATTGATGATTGGGGTCACTTAACAACACTTGATCACATGGTGAAGCAAATCCCCCCAAATTTCCTTCTGCAACTACACTTGGATTGATTTCTTTTTTTGACCCTCTTCTCTCTACTTCCTCTTCCTCTGTTGTTGAAAGGAGTACTTCTAGTTTCTATGATTCCTTGCTTTCTACTGCTTCTCCTTCTGTCATTAAAAGGGATGTCCTCACTATTGAGGGTAGCATTGGTTGTTCAACAAACTTCCCCTCAAATTGCATGTGAGTCCTTAACCTAATAGCAGCTCATGAAGATGCTTTAGCTTCTAATTTCACAATGATTTCCTGGATTTATGTGTTCCTACCTAAATCCTTCCTTCCTTTCCTTGGGGGTCCTCCTTTGCCCCTTTTATTCAAATATTTATTCATGCAATCAAAGCATAAAAGTTCTCACAACTCAGGGCCTGGAGTAGGGTAAGAGAAGTTCCCTCCCTAAGGTGAGAGAATGGTTTGGACCAAAAAATAAATAAAAAATAAAAGAAAAAGTAAAGAAAAATATATTCTCGGGGCCTGGAGCAAGGTAAGAAAACTTCCTTCCCCATGGTGAGAGAGTAATTCATGAATAAAAACAAACCAATCAAGAAAATTCTAGACTCAAGACCTAGAGCAGGGTAAGAAAACTTCCCTCCCCAGGATGAGAGAAATATTTTAAGAGAAAAGAAAAAGGAAATAACAATAAACAAAGAAATTTAAGCTCAGGGCCTGGAGTAACATAGGAAGGCTTTCTTCCCCAAGATGAGACAGTGGCCCCTACAAAATCAATCGAAAAAAATACAAAAAATAAAATAAATAAAGCTAGGAACCTGGAGTAGAGTAAGAAAACGTATCTTCCAAGACACGATATTGATCAAGCAACCAAGATCAGTTGTGATCTTTCACCTTTAATAGCCTCCCTAGAATGACGCCAAAATGTTGGTGTCCAAGTGTGAATAAGACTATTCAACCCTTTCCCACACTAATTATCAATCTGGGATCTATTGGTTATTACAAAGATAACATGCAATGTATATGCAAGGAGAATTGTACAACCCAGAGTTGGCCAAGGATTCATTAACAAACAATGAATGACTGTAACAATAATGGAAATAACAATAATGATGAACTAGAACATCAAACCAAAATGACAAAAATGATTAACTATAACATCAATCCACTTCACAACAATTTCATCAAACCATCATAGCGAAAAAAATAAATACATACATGAAAAGGAAACTAAACACACACTATCTCAACAGCACCTGATTAGGAGAGTGGGCCCAACTCCGTGATCAAGGTTGTGATGAATCACGAGCTCAGAGAAAGATCAGAAAGCTATAAATTTCATTAATATAAAAGTCATGGTTACAAAGTTCCACTCTCTTGTCTCCAACCCCCTGTTTCAAACTCTCTATCCTTTCTTATTAAAAAAACAGTTCCTAGGATTAAGGTAATTGTTTCCTATCATTACATAAAGGCTGTATTAAGCCCAAAACTGAGTACAAAATATAGAAAGAGTAAGTCTGGACCAGTTCTTCCACTTACAGCTACAGTTTGATAATAGCTTTCCCAGCTCGATGTTTAAACTTATCCATTTGACTTGGAAATATGCACATAAGATGAAGTTTAGAAATTTCTTTGGTCATAATCCCCTAGACTATGCTTCAATAATTAATTAATTAATAAATACATGATCAGAGGTATGCTTGCACGATTTAGGATACGAAATGACTTAGTTAGGAGTGCAAATGTGAATAAAACTAGGATAAAAAGACAAGTAGAAACATGCAAGTTTATCTCCCAACACCTGCTCATGGAGTGTTACACAAAAATATCGTCACCTTGATTATTTGCAGTCAGTATGGGTCTATCACTACCTATACCAGCCTCTTAAGCAAGTCTCAGACCTTAGCTCTTCAAAACAATCTTTGGAAATGAGAGAAAGACATCAAAAAGCAATGTAACTCTAGTTCCGCACTTTCTCTCACTTTTGCTTGTGGGCCCGCACCCTTTGTTTAGAGTACCTGCATACTTATACGCTCTGTATGTAAAGGGGAGGGTGCGTACCCCTGTGAAAGTCAAAAGGCACAATTTTTATCTTAAAAAACTCACTTTGGGTTAATTCTAGATGTTTCTAGAAGGAATTTTGATGTGGATTGTTCGCTCCAAAGTGGTTCATGCATCCCAAAAGAGAAGGAGCTAATCCTTGTTAGGAGGAGCTATCCCTTTGAAGGAGGATTCTATCCCTTTGAAGGAGGACCTAGTAACTGCCCTCCATTGCACTATAAATTGAGGCATTTGGTTAGTGGCTAGAGAGGTTAGAAGCTGAACTTTTGAGGGTAAATGCTAGTGAAATCAAGACTTCCTATTTGAGCTTAAGAGGAGAGATCACATACCTTTTTGGCTTCATTGGTGAGTGAGTGAAGCTTGTCAAAGTAGAGGAGACTTCTTGTTGGACCCTGGGAGGAGCTTGTACAGCGTCAAGGCAAAGGTTGTAAAGTTCTTCTTCTTTTTAATTAATACAATCAGGCTCATTTTTCTCAACAAGTATCTCATGTTATTTGTTTCATGGACTCCTTGACTTTCATGTTAAATATGTTTTATAATACTGGTTTTTCAAGTGCTATTTAATTGTTTTCGTTTGCTTTGTTTGTGTTTGCAGGTTTGCGACAAAGGAACTTACTTGGATCAAAGGAGCGAAGGCATCCCCAAACTTGCGTTGGACATAAGGTAGGCTTTAAACACACTTGTTTGCCATATTTATAAAAGCACATTTAGAGAAAGATAGTGTCTGGTTGGTTTGCTTGTCATTAGGTCTTCTTTAGATTCTAGGAAGGTCTATCTTGTCTGCAAGATCAACTCATTCCGCGTGACAAAATGGCGACTCCACTGGGGAATTGATTGTTTTCCTCGTTTTTCTTTGAC